>PVJA010005997.1:0-48284 GCA_004027025.1 Myocastor coypus
GACCATCATTGATATTCTAATAACTTTCCATACAATGTGATATAAGCAGTTACACAATTTTGACACAGATATTTGGAAATTCAAGGAAATACAAAACTGTAGCCTGTCAAGAATATGGTTTTTGGCCCAGTCTCTTATTTTCAAGTACTATTCTTGAGAGAATGACAGTAACTAAGTTTACACCAGGAGCAGTACATATAAAAAAGACAAGAGTGACATGTATTCCAAACATAATTTTAGCGTTACATTGTGCTATAATCAATATGTAACATAGCCTCTTTGAGCATTTGCTAGCATTAGACAAGTATGTTTAGAACTACACTTTTTTGGTTTCATTTTTCATAATGTTATGCTTTATCAAGGAATCTATAGAAATTAGTAATACTAGTATAGACTTAAGTTGTTGAACTAATATTAACCCAACAATCCAAACCACTACCAGCTTCCTTTCTGTCAGCCTTGGTTTCAGAGCGATGGTGTTCTGGGTTCAGCCTTAAAACGCGGCAAACCTAGCTGACAGTTCCCACAGCCGTTACCATATTTCCCGGGTTCCCCTTTAGGTCCTTAAAAAACAAACAAAACAAAACCAACACTTTTAACTACAGCATCTCTTTTGCTCCGGGCATAAGCTGGTCGTCCCAGGTACCGCCCCATCCCCTCGGGCTCCTTCCGGCGAGCAAGACACTGGGAGCCGGGCTCTGGGCGCGCACCTGAGCGCGGGGCGGGGGCCCGCGGGCGCGGGGGGGGGGGCGCGCGGCGGGCGCGGCTCCCCCTCGTCCCGGCCTCGGTCCCGGCCGTCCGCGGCCCGGGCCTGGCTGGAGGCTCGTGCACGCCGGCCCTGGCCGTCACCTGGCGTGTGCGCGGGCTCACAGCCCCCGAGCCATTCAAGGCTCTCCGTCTCGCTCTGAGGATCCCCGGCCCGGCCCCTGCTCTGGCCTCGCCCCCCGCGCGCCCCCAGGTATCGGCGGCCGCAATCCGGCCGCGCCTCGGCTCCGCGGGTCCACAGCTAGCGCGCCGCTCCGCGCCCCGGCCTCCCTTCAGCGCCCGGCCCCGCCCAGCCTCGGCGGCGCCCCGGCCCTCGCCCGGCCTCCCCGCTGCCTCCCACCTCCGCCCCCCACTCCCCTCCCCACGAAGCGCTATTTTTAGCCGAGCCTCGGCGCGCCGCCGCCCGCCCGCCCGCTCCGCTCCGCTCGCAGCCGCCCGCGGCCGCCCTCCGAGCTTCCCCCCGCGCGGCGGCGCCGCCGCCCGTACCCGCGCCGCGCGCCCGAGCCGGCCCGCGCCCTCGCCCCGTCCCCCCGGCTCCCGCCCGGCCGGGATCCCCGGCGGAGCGGCAGCCGCGCCGCCTGAGTCAACTTTCAGTCCCCCGCTTGCTTCCTGCTCGCCATTCTGCTGGCCTCCCGCGGAAGATGGCTGTGAGGAGGAGGGGGAGAAGTTAGGGGTCGCCGCGCGTAGCGCGGGGGGCGCAACGGCCTCGGCGGGAGCGCGCGGAGGTGAGTGGCGCCGCGGCGCGGGCCGGGCTCCCGCTCGGGGAAGCCTCGGGAACCGGGGCCGGGCCTCCGCGGGCGGCGGGCTCCCCGCCCGGGTCCCCAGGGCAGCAGCATCTCCGGCCGCGCGGCTCGGCCACTGCTCGGTCCGCGGCCCCGCGCCGAGGTCTGGGCGCCGAGGGGCTCGTTGCGCCGTGCCGGGCTCCGTCCCGGGAAGACGCGGGGCTGGGCGCGGGCAAGCCCGGCGAGGGCTCCGTGGCGGGCCCCCGCGGCCCCAGACGCTCACCTCACTAGCTCGCTCGCTCGCTCGCGGGGCACCCGAGGTGTGGAGGAAAAGTTTGTGCCGCCAACGTGTTGCTCGAGGGGAGCGCACTGACGGGGGCGCCTGGGGCGCTGCGCGGGGATGCACGCGGGGCTGCACCGCAGCACGCGGGGCTCCCAGAAAAGTTGTGCGGGCTGCGGAGGGCCGCTGGGAGTCGAGCGCCGCGGGGCCAAGGTAACCTGCTTGGGGAAGCGCCGCGGTGGGCGTAGCGGCGGGGACTGTGCAGGAGCGCGGGGGGCGTTCCCGGCGCGCCGCTCGGGGCTGCGGTAGTCGCCCGCCCGCCCGTTCGCTGCGAGAGCTGCCGCTGTCCAAGGCCTGCGTGTCTAGGGACCGCGCTGCCCTCCGCGTCCCGGGGCTCGGTGTCAGCGGAGGTGACCACGGCGGGGGACCCGAGGGTGCGGCTCTTGGGATGTGGACTGGGAAGATTCTCGAGTGAGTGTCCTGCGCTCTGCTTTCAGAAAGATCTGCCCCATTGCTCTACCTGTCGGGAGGCTGCGTGGAATTTCCTCCAAGGAACTTCTAGGTTTACTGTAGCAGTTTGAAATCTGGGAGAAATGGGATATATAGTGTTCATACAGTATATGCCATTACGTGCGAGAGAGAGAGAGAGAGAGAGAGAGAGAGAGAGAGAGAGAGAGAGAGAGAGGGAAAGAAAGAGTGAAATATGAAGGTGAGGTAAGAAAAGATTAAAAAGTTTTTCACTTCTAGAAAATCAGGTGAAGAGTTAATATTTTTTCCTCTTCAAATGGTAAAACAAGGCTTATACAATTAGATAAATACTCTTAGTGTGTTGAGATGTCTTATAATAAGTAAGATTGAGGAATTACAAGTATTTGGTGCATAATCATGTTTTCACATCTTGCAAGCATTATTGAAACTTAGCAAAGAAGAGCACATACATATGTAGAGAACCTATATATTAAAGAAAAGTACAACATTCTATATTAAAGAAAAGTACAACTTAAAAATATTGGGAAATACAACGTAAAATCTTTTGCCATTTGAAAAGTTTGGATGGTATTTTCTGATGTCCCAGAAATCTTTTTAATACTGTAATTAGTAGCAGCACAGAATAAGTCACAGTTAATAAATGAGGACAATTTTTAAAGCCGTGTTAGGAAAAGCTATCTTTTGAACTAGTCTTTGGTACTTACTATGGATACTTATTATGAAATTATTGTGACTGAAAATTTGTTGTTTAATATATTTGCTTTTACCACAGATAATTGGTCTTCCTTATGCTTTTAAAGTACTTTTTTAGTTTGGCCGATTTAATTACCAAAACAGCAAATCACTGATATATCTTCTGGAAACCATTTGTATGAAAATGCTTAACAAGAATATTATATTTCCAAAAGACCAAGCAATTTAGTCAGATGTAAAACTTGTGTGTAACTTACTCTCATCTATTTTATTTGAATGAGGAAGATCTCAAGATGGGCAGCACACTGGGGGCACTTGTCATTTTTCCATAGCAAAAAGCTACTGCTTTCGCATGTTTCAGTCACCAAACAGGTGCTTGTGCAGTGGGAATCCCAAGTGTGACCTTTGATAGGTTTCCAGCTAGAGGGAAACTCGCTTTCCAAGCTTTGCTTCAGACTCACTAGTCCTCACCACAGAACCGACCTGTGGTTAGATTCATGGGAGATTGTACAGAAGGAAGTGAGGAGTTTTAAATTAGGTGCCAGTTTATAGACAGGAGATAGATTCTTTTTTCCCTCTGTCTTGTGTTCTTCTTTCTCTGTGACTCAGCCTGTCATGCTGACTTCTATTGGAAAGGAAGCCCAGCACTGGCTAGATGGCATAACAAGCTGCCCTCTTCTAGATAATAATATAGCTCCTCTAAAATTAAAGATAATTTGCTGCATGGTCATAGATTTTTATGGTTATTGGGACATAACCAACTATCCAACTTTGCCCATTTTATTACAGCAGAAATAGTTGATTTATGAAGATACTGTTACTACAGCAGATGGATATATATATGTATATGTATATACATATATATATGTATATATATATATACCAGTTAATATCTATTTGGTATTTTAAAGAGTTATAAATCCTAAGGCCAACTACATATAATTTTTTTAGCTTATATAATATATAATTCAGATTTTATTAATATATGCATCTACTGGTGTTGTGGGCTTTATAGCTTTTATTTTTATTACAATAACTTGAATTTGTTGAAATATTACAGTGTGTTATCATTTACACCCTCTCAGTAGGGAAGGTGCAGGTTATTCTTAAATACAAATTTGGAGAAATAGCTAACAAGAAGAGTCATTTGAGAAACATATGGACATCATAAAATCCTTCTGTATGTAGCATCTGTACCTTCTCATTAGTGAAATATTGTAGTTGTGGACATCTTTTTTTGTTATTGCATCCAAATGTGGCTTTTTTATTTTTACTTTAATTGATTTCTTTGCTTTAAAATTTATATTAATATTTAGGTTGGTAAGGGCTTTTATTACTTGAATCAATTTCTTTCAAAAAAGTCATCACGCCTAACTTTCATTACACACACCCACAGACACACACAACTGTTTCCAGCTTGTTATTGTAACTTACTTTTCATGATAATTCCTCCAAACGTTTGAGAAAGGGAATGACATATTGTTCTCCTTTTAGGAACGAGACAGCAGGTATGCTATAGAACCAAGACTACACACTAGCAAGTCAGTCAGTGGAAAACTGAGCATACCATCTATTTCTTACTTCTTAATCATGACAGCAAGCTGCTCCACTAACTTCTTATGAACATTTTGTACATTTACCTGTTTCTAGATTTTTTTTTTTGAAGGGCTCATGTTTATAAATGTGCAGATTAGGTTTTAAGCCAGTCAGTATAGTCCTTAAGTTATACGCTTTTGCTGATGGGGGAGAAATGTGACTAACACTGGGTGGTAACATGGACAGACACACCTTTCTGTGGGGTGTCTCCCCTTGCATCCATTCCTGTTCCACATATTGCTCTCCACCCACTGGTGTCACCTTATAAACCACGTACTGTTCCTGTCATGATTAGAACTGCCCTTGAAGGTAATCAGCCCACTTGTCCAGCTTGAGGATGGGCAACTCCATCCATGAGAGAGCTCATCCAGTTTTTGGTGTACAAGAGTACAGTAATGCATTGTCCATGCAAGGGTCAGGCAGTATTGATTAAGAATCGTGTTGTATGTATTAGGACGTGTGCTTTTTCTTTTTTTAAGCTCTGGTTTGATGGCTAACCATCAAAGTGAATGGAAGTTTAATGGAATAATCTAGTCTTTTGTATTCATGTAGACTTCAAGTCTCTATTAATAGACTTCGCAAAATGAAAATGGATCCATGAAGTTTCCTCTCTTTCATCCTCAATAGGAATTTTCAACCAAGGCGATAAAGTCCTAGTATTGTCCTATTTGATTGATAAAAGGAATGTGCTATCCAGAATATTGAAGAAAGCAATGCAATTTCATAAAAATGTGAATTGTAATCTCATGTAAGCTCACACATATTCATTGAAGATAACTTTTGCTTTTTGAATAAGCAGTGCCAGGTGCTTTTTATTAAGTTAATATATTTTCGATGTCACCTTCCTTAAGTGTATACAGAAATACAGAAACGAAATTGACTGTTCAAGTGTAGTGCACAATTTGCTACAAGCTTGGTGTAGCGCCTCAAAGAGAGGAAAACTCCCACTCTCTTCTCCACTGCAGCAGGGAGAGTAGAGTATGCTGCCGGAAAGGTTGAGGTGTCAGGAAACGGCACTTTCCTGTGGAAAGAAGAAGATGGATGTAGGTGGGTCTAGTTCCAGTGACATAGCGATCCGTGGAATTTGTGTATGCACTGCTGAAGTGAATGTGTGATCAGTGGAATTAGAAAGAAAGATTATTTTAAAGTATGTACACTAGACAGCTAAGACCATTGTACTACTAATTTATAATAGTTCTTTGAAGCTAGCAGTTGGGGCTTGAAATTTTTACTTTGGCCAGTTTTATATGCTTGTATTTGTAATCTGGGCAGCTACACTGAAGATAGCAGTGTGTAGTATAACATCCACTGTTGGACATTTTTTGTCTTGTTTATCATTTTAATGTCTCATCTATTATTTCTATACTCTTTACAAAAAAAAGGACAAAGAAAAGTTAAACTCATGAATATTACTCATTTACTCATGACACATGTGTATTACTCTCAAGGTGTAAGTCTCACTCAAAGTGATGGGCAGCCGGTTGTGAACTATGTGTAAGCACCACGTACGCTTACTAGAGGCCATCATTTCCGTTTTTCATTGCTGCAGAACACCTTAGACACAGTTAGCATCTCATGCAAGGTGCGCATCCTTTCACTTGCTTCCTCAGCAGCTCTTGCACGGCTCAGCCACGTCCTGTGTTTGAGAGTCTCATTAGTCATTGGTGAGGGCTGCTGTGTCCCTGACTATGGAAAGCAGTGCTTCCGAGATCCCTTATATTGATAGTGAAATTTATCTCCTTGTGCCACTCTCAGCTTTTAGAAAAAGCTGCTTCTGCCAGGTTCTCATGGGCACTCATACAACATGGTGATGTGTTTCAGTCTTTTTTTTTTTTTTTTTTTTTTTTGCTCCAATTGGATAAGACAGTCTAATAATACAATTAATAGATAATAAATATGTGATGCCATACAGTCAGTGCAGTAACGTCCATCACCTGCACCATACTTTTTTGGTTAGAAGCAAGACATAATATTCTACCTGAGTTAGGATGGAGGAGACTGTGCCATGGCACAGCCGTTGGCAGTTACCTTGGAATACATCTACCACAATGACTTTCTCCTACATCTGCTATAGTGAGAAGACATGAGACAGAAGCCATTAGTTAGAAATAGGTCTCAGACATCCCTCTGCAGACTGATCCAGTGAGGCACTGTTGGTGCTACTGCCAACACAGGCTGCTAGGGAAAAGTGATTTCTGTAGTACAAAAGAGGATTCTCCATGTGTATATACCAGGAGCTAGCATGGTGGTGCACACCTGTAATTCCAGCCCACTGGAATTGCCCAGGGTTTGAGGGATGGCATGGCGTGTGGTGTCTAGAATCAAACCTGGGTCCTTGTGCTTGCCAGACAGTCACTTAGGCTATCGAGCTATCTCTCCAGCCCTGGAGCTGAATTTCTAGAAAAATGGCAAGTGTCTACTGCTAAGGGAAAGAATAAGAAAAAAGTATAAAAAAAGATTATTTGATGAAATGTTTATCTTTTGGACCAAGATAGACATGGCAGCTATCGGGATAGAATTGAAAAATGGCTGGAGTTGTGCAGATCCTTGGGAAAAAAGATTTTTTTGGACTTGAGAGGGCGCTCTTGGTAAACCTGATTGAGGAATGATGGTGTTGAGAGAGAAGCAGAAGCCAGCTAAAGATGAATCACTAGAACATGTTAGCCTAGGAATTCACTTAGTTCCTACATTCCACATGGAAAAGACTTTTAAGATTGGGTTCCACCAATCCTTGAAAAACAAAACAAAAGAATGATTTTAATTATAGCATAGCGTCCTCTCATTTTATTGGGAGAGAACAGAGCCAAAGATCACTGCAGGTCCATGGTGTTTTGTCTTTGGCCTGAAGAAACTGGGATGCTCTGTAGAAACCTGACAGCCCTTTGAACACAGGAGACTCTGCCTACTGCTTAGCATGCATTTTATCTAATCTGTATCTCAACTCTGGCAGCTTGGTTCAAGTTTCCCCAGTCTCCTCTTTGCCACCACTCAGGTAAATGGAGACTTTGAAAAATGACTGTGAACATCTTGCCCTAGGTCATTCATCTCGGGGTGACATAGTGAATTGAGTCCAGGTCTGATTCCAAAGTCCATGGCCTGATAGTACACACCCATACTCACAAACAGTAAGTGGATTTCTAGGGGGCAATGCTGTCACTTCACATGTGGAAGTGAATGTTGAGTTTCAACCATGTTTGGAGCCCATCCTTCATCTTGGGAGAACCACATACTGGTTAGCCAGAGGAAAGAGTGTGTGCTGTATCATGCCTTCCTTTTTCCCCAGCAGGATATACAGATTATAGGTCTCTCTTAGATCTAAAAGTAAGAAAGGGAGTGGAAACTGTGCATTTTTATTTTAACTTATCGTTTTAGTAAAATCAAAAGCTTCAGGACTTTTTCTTCTATATGTAGATTTCTACTATGAGGTTAAATCAGGAAGCATTATGAATCCTCGTTGCCTCTTTGGCCATGGGGTCCTTTCTATAGCTTTATAGATGCCACTGTTTTGATCTACTTGAAAAGTCTATTGAGACATTCTTCCTTTGTTCTTCTATTACCCAGTCCCTCTTTCTACTCTGTGGTACCTCTGAATTCTATTCATAGATATTCTACTTTTTCCTTCTATTTTATGTACTTAAAGTCTCTTCTTTAAATGGATCTGATTCCATTGATTAGAATCACTGGCCCAGTTTCCTTGCTGCTCTGCTGTAAAATAGAAGCTCAGTGTTGAACTCAAGAAATCTCATCTATTTTCTGTTAATTTTATTGACTTGTATTCTGTGTTCCAACATGATCAGATGAAGCCTTTAAGATTTTTCCCTGGTACTTTAGTTAAAGTGTAAACATCTTAAACTGAAAGCCCCAAGGAATTAGACTGCCTGGATTGTTTTAGGTCAAGTGGATATTTATGGACCGCTCCAGGTGGTCATGTAGATGGACAATTGTGATTATCCCATCTGGACTCTGAAATAGTACAGATTACAAAAAGAGAAATTGTGAGTCACCCCCATCCTGACTGGGGTCTACCATAACCTATTCTACACACTGAAGTTCAGAAAATCATAAACTTATTTCTTCATACCAATTTTAGGTTTCCCCTGGTATCTTAGGACAGATTTCAAACTCTTAAATTTCAAACTCTGTAGTGTGATTTCTTTCACAGTGTGGCCTCACATTATCTTTTTACTTTTACATTTGTAATGGTTGCTGCTTTCTGACCTATACCTACATGAGGCTAAATCAGTCTCTCAAGCCTTTAGGGTTTTTCTGGGAGTGTGTGTTGATTATGAAGCTGTACCTTCTCTGTTTTACTTTTCTATAGGCTGTCATGATGTCTCTTTTGTGATTTATACTTTTGTTGATGATTTGCAGTGCACCATGGTTTTTCTCTTCTCCACACTCCTGTGATAGTTTAGGTTATGCCCATGGTTCTCACAGGCTTGTATATCAAATTCTAATATTAAGATGATCCATCATTTAGAAAGAAGCTGCTGGATGAGTTGAATCTTCTGAGGAATTTGCATTTTGTTACCAGCAACAACATCTTTATACTTTCGCAATACAGTAGTACATTTAATGTAAGTATGATTTACGTATATGTTTGTGGTCTCTTTGCAATGACTCTTTAACCCAGTAGAGACCCATGCCTTAACGGAAAGGAGAGCCGAGGTTTGATTTGCTATGAGGACCTTATTGTCATCAGAGGCCACAGGAAGAATGTGTTGACTGTGGTGGAGGGTGGTCTGTACAATGAGAGCGTGTTACTTTGAATAAACATTTTACTTACACATGTGGGATTGTAAAATGTAGATGCTTATGTATACAGCCCTCATAAATTATCGAAACCAAAGTTGGTGAAAAATGGGAAGAATTAGAACTCGTGAAAATAAAAAAGAAACAATACTAAATTACGTGACAAATGATGTATGTTGAAATGACATTGTATAGGTTTGAGAGTATAAAGATGAAGCTGTAGAGACTATCCTTATTTAATCTGCATTTATGTTTTATATCAATATAAATGCTAAAAATATACTTTTAAAGGTAGATTTAAAACAAACAAAATTAATTTCAAGGCTCTTGTTTGTTGGTTTGGGTTATCAGACTTCATGTATAACCAAAATTCTACTACTACATAATCCTCAAATGTGATTTTTAATGAGATGTCAACTGAGAACTCTGTAACTATTTTGTTCTCTTAAAAATATGATTAGCACTATGGAGTTATTGAATTCTGAATCAGATGTGTAAGCCATATTCAGAAATTGCTTCAAGGAAGAACAGATTGTGTAGAAACTACACAGAGATGATTTTAACCACTACAGTGCAGGATGCTTACATTTTGGATGCGTGTGCTAGTCTGCATTTCATAATGACTAATTCATCCTCACCTTTTCTTTAATCAAATTGAACTTATTTAGCAAATGGTATCTTTTTTGACCTTTACCTAGTACATGTGTGATTGACAACATCAACAACAAACAGTGAAAATTCAGTGGTAGTGTTGTGTTTTTATGTGTTCATTCATAAATTAATTAGAATGAATTTAAGCCTGGTGTGGCAATACATGACTGTAATCCCTGTGTTCTGGGAGGTTTAGGCAGAAGAAACATGAGCTGAAACCAAGCCCTGGGGAATTTAATGACTTAGAGAGACCCTGTCTGAAACAAACAAACAAACAACAGTAATCTCATAACAAGAATAAGTTAATACTTATCTTTTTAGATTACTATCTTAGTAATAACCCACATTGGACAGAGAATTTCACATCACACTTGTGGATCACAATTTGAAGAACACAGTTGAAAATACTAATTTTCCAGCGAAGGTGTTTTACATCTTATTGTATACTCTATGCCATAACTAGATTGGAAGCTCAATGAGTTCAGGGAGAACAGGACCCCCCCCCCCTTTTTTTCTTCTCACAGGATGAGGTGCATTTCTTACAGTTTAAACCTAACAAGTGTTTGCTGATTGGGCAGTTTGTTCATATTCTTTCTTATTGCCCTGTGAGAATCCTTGGGGACAGGGACTATCTTACTTTAATCATTGGCCTCTTTGCCTAATGAATACACTACTGCTCCTGTGAGATAACTTATGGATTTGTGTGTGCATTCTGCTGGAGTGCATGTGTCTTATGCTGGGCACTAGCAACAGTTGTAGAGATCAGTGATGTGCAGTTGAACTTTCTGTGACGGTGAATGTAGTCCATATGTGCTCCCCAGTGCCATAACCGCTAGCCACATGTGACCTCTGAGGACTTAAAATTTAGCTAGTGGGGCCACGGGCCTGAACTTACTTTCACTTAATTTTAATTATTAAATGTCTCGTGATTAGTGGGCAGCACACATCCAGACGATAGTATCTCTTTTCTCAGATGCATTTGTCCACATATCCAGTACTATTACATTTTTCTGGTGGTGGTAGTATGGTGCTGTTACTGGATTTTATCATTATTGGACAGATGAAACTAGTTATATCACATTAAAAATATGTATTTCATCAAATTGCTTTCATTCTTTCCCCAATTGACCAGTAGTATCATACACTATCTCTGCATTCACTCACTATCTGATTTCCTTGTTAGTATTGAGTCTTACCACTTCACCAAATACATTTTACATTATTCTTTTGTTCTTTTTTTTTTAAGACGCAAAGTTTCCTTGTGTTTTGATAATTCCTACATTAATCCCTTTCTTTTCCAATACACCATTTTAGCTTGCATGCTATATGTTCATTATCCTCTTCGCTGTGGTAGCATGTGTTTATTATGTCAGCAGTGTCTGCTGCTATTCTGAACAGATTTAAAATTCAGTATATTTTAAAAAATGTCTCAATATTCTTTTTCTCTTATTGATCTGCTTATCTTGCCCTTTAATCTCTCTGGTACAGGAGAAGAAAGATGAGCACCCAAAACATTTAATTATAGAAGAACTCAATTCTTACGTAAGATGTAGTCCAAGCATCACAAGTTTCCCAATTGTTGGCAGAATGCATGACATCAGTGCAGCAGGACTGACCATGTAGAAAGGGGGGGAATCGCTCCCAGTGGGTGGCCAGGCTCTTGCACGCAGCCTGGAGGTCTGCTACAGCACAACCCAGATTCAAATCTATTGCACTTCTTTTTGGCCTTGGTTTGGGTGTATTTACATATGTTGTGTCATAATCTTTTTCAAGAATACTAAGTTTAATAATATGTGAAGATTGTACAGGCAACGTTAGGCAGATAAACTGAAGTAATCTCCTAACAACGCAACAACAGTTGAGAAATTTCCACCATATTTTATCTATACCGAGAGGTTTACTAGTTCTTGTACAGCAGAGTCTGACAGCACAGTCTGCGTGGAAGGTGACTCACTGCTGTGGCCTCACTCCGTGATACCAGGCTGTTGTGCATTGCATTGCTCTTCAGGGTAACGCTCAAAGACTGAAGAAGTTGAACTTGCATTCTCTGGACCAGTTCAACCACTTTGCAAGGCAGTTTTGTCTGTGTTGGGTTTTCATAATTTTCACTTAGTACCCAAAGGATGCTCCTCCCTAGTTATGCACTGAAGGAACTTACAGGTGTGCTTGAATAGATGTCACATAATGTGAGAAAAACTGAGAAGCAAGCGATAGAATTGTGTTTTGCAAGTCAGTGGTTTTATTCTCCTCTTAGCTATTGATTTCCCTGGCTGCTCAATGAGAAGGCTTTATCCGATCTCCTTAAACTTACTGATAAACATTCCTGTAAAAAGTCAGTAAGAAGTGAGGTGAGCTTTATGTTCACATTTTGGCAAGTTGACAAAGTAAAGAGAACTGCCTTTTGTGACTTGTGCTATAAATACACTTTAAAATCTCCTACTTACCTGTTTGACCCAATTTGTTTTTACAGTTACCTACATTAATAATACATATTTGAGTTTAGCTTTAAGTGCTTTTCATTATGAAGTTCCACTGTTGTTATCACCTAAACTTGTGAGCTTTGTTCACTAACAAGACCACTCTTTACATTACTTGTTATAAACAGATTTTGTATATTGATCTTGTATCATGCATTCTTGTTCCAATAATGTGTTGTTATTTTTTATGATGACGATGATGATTTTTTTCTTTGGCCATAGGATTTCAATGTTGTATTAGCTCATTATATATATAAAATCACAATATCATATATAATATAACATTATATACATATTATATGTTTGTATCACCTGAAAATAGAGATAGTTTTGCATAACGTTGTCAAAAAAATAAATTACTTGTTACCTTTTCTCTGTTCAACAAATGTAGTAAATTCAACTTAAAATACATCTCCAAATGTATAACTAAAATTAACCAAGCCAAATAGAATGTATAGCTCAAATAGAATGATATCTCAGAATAAGGGCTCTTGTTTTAATTTTATTAGAAAAGCAGATCTGAAATTTATTGAAATTTCTTCTGTACTCTCCTGTTTTTTTTTTAATGTGTGTTTAAAAATCCATACTGTGTCACTGCCTTTGTTAAAGCAGCAAGTAATCCTTTACAGATGTCCCTGTAGTAAAACATGACGTAGGTGCTACTTTGTTCTTCCTTGCTTTCTGTAGATCCGCATTTCCATCTAGTACCTTCTTTTTATTTGAAGGACCTCCTTACACATTTCTTACAGCACAAACCTGCTGATGACACATCCTAGTTTTTAAATATCTGGAAACATTTTTCTTTCTTTACATAAAAGTCTGTGTTTTCCTTTGCATTTTAATAAAAGTTTGCTGTCATATTTGTTCTTTACTTATAAATCATGATTGTTTTCATTACTGGTTTTAATAAATTTGATTTGATAAATGTTGGAGTAGCTTTCTTCATGTTTCTTTTGCTTTGGGTTCTTTGTGCTTTTTGGACCTGTGGAATTACAGTCCAATTTTAAGAATAATTTTAGCCATACATTGTTGGGAAGACTTGTATGTTTTCCTTCAGGGACTCCAGATACATACAACAGCCTCACTGATTTTACTTCTTATTCCTTTTTCTGTCTTATGTTTTTGCTATGATTGAGCTACAGGATGTACCTTGTTGTGTTGAAGGCTCACTATTGAAGGCTTGGTGGACAGCAGGTTTTTAGGGGGTGACTGTGTCACGAAGTCCTAACATTAGTAGTGAAACATACTTTGATGGCACTATTTAGAGGTTATAGAAACAGGAGATGGAGCCTATTTGAAAGACCTGATTCATGGAGTCTGACATTCAGGGTTACGTATGGTCCCTGGCTCCTTCCTCTGTGGCATTTTCTTTCTCTTGGCTTCCAGGCTACCACAAGGTGGGCAGTTTTTCTTGCACGTACCCATTCACTACAGTGTTTCCGTGTTGCCCTAGTCCAAAAAGCAATAGAACCAGCTGACCATGGACTGAAATATCTGAAACTGAACCAAAACAAACTTTCATTCTTTTAAGATATTCTTAAGGTTTTTTTCCCCCGCAGAGATGTAAATCTGATTTTATGTATGTATGTATGTATGTATGTATGTATGTTTTAGCGAAGGGTCTCCAGGGTGTTCTGGATCTCACTCCTAGATCAGACTCTTAGTGATCTGTCTGTTTACAGCCTCCCAAGGGCTGGGGTCACAGGCGCGTGCCACCACACCCAGTCTCAATTGCTGTCTCAGTGTGCCCTGGGAGTGGAGCCAGCACAGCAGGCTTGGGGATTGAACCTCAGGCCCCTGAGCCTCCTTGCAGGCTCTTTAATCCACTGAGCTATTTGGCTGACCCTAACAGTTTTATTTTGGGTTATTTCTTTTGCTGTGTCTCCATGTTCATTATCTGTAATCCCATGTACATGTATTATACTGTGTTTTTCTTAACAGTGCAGTTTTTATCTGCTTAAGTTTGACTTTGGTGCTTTAAAGTCTATCCATGTTTCTATTTGTGCACCTTTTTTTTTTTTGAGAAAGTGTCTTTATGTGTAGGCAAGGATGGCCATGAACTCACCACGTAGTCCAGGGCGGCCCTAAACTTGCAATCCTCCAGAGTGGATTATATTTTTGTACTTTTTTGCATGTTTAGTAATTTTTTTCTTTTATAAAATTTTATTTTGAAGAGAAAAAAACCTAAAGCCTAAAAGCAAGATAATAGAATAAAAATGACTAACACATAGCATATTGTTAGATTACAAGATGCTTGCATTTAATTGTCCAAATAATATTAGCAGAAAGCTTTCTTTTCAATGAGTTGGGTGACATTAGTAGTATAATGATCTTATCTCTCTCTCTCTATATATATCTCGGGCCTGGCAGGATGGCTCAGTGGTCTAAAGCACCTGCCGGCCATAAAAATAAATAAATAAATAAGCAAAAGTTTGGAAACAAGAAAAAAAAAATATATATATATATATATATATATATATATATCCTTTTTATTTTTTCTTTTCCTTCCTACTTTTCTCTTTTTCTCCATTGGTTTCTCTTTCCTTTTGAATAGTTTCTTCCCATTTTACCATCTCTGTTGTACATCAGTGATCTTATCTACTCTTTAGTCCCTCACACTAGGGAGACAATGTGATGTTTACACATGAGTCTTGGTTTATTTCACTTATGAGGGTGGTCTCACATTGCATCCATTTACCTGTGAAAGTCTCAAGTTTATCCTTAGTGGCAAAGTAGTGTCCATTATATAAAAAAGCCACATCTTTTTTTTTTTTTTTTTTTTTCCCTTAATTGTGGGCATTTAGGTTGTTTCTAACATCTAGCTATTAAAACTTACGCTTCTATAAACATGGATGCTCATATGTCACTGTGGTAAAATGTTTTTAATTCTTCCAGGAAAATACACAGAAGGGGAATAGCTGGTTCAAATGGGATCTCCAGCTGTAGTTTTTTGAACAGTCTCCACACTGATTTCTACAGGCGTTGCATCAGTCTATACTCCTCCTGAAGTGGAAGAGGGTTCTTCTTTTCCCCAGTAGCCCCAACAGCATTTGTTATTGGTTGATTTCTTGATGGTAGCCACTTTTTCTGAGATGACATGAAATCTCAGTGTTGTTTTAATTTGCATCTCTTGAATGACTAGTGATGTTGAACATTTTTTCATTTATTTATTTTCTGTTTGGATTTGTTCATCTGAGAAGTGTGTATTCACTTCAGAGGCCCATTTTTGGATTAGGTCTTTACATTTGAGAGGTCTGATTTTTTTGAGTTCTTCATATGTTCTCTATAGTAATCCTTTGAGGAACAGCTGGAAAACATACTTTTCCACATTGTGGGTCATCTCTTCATTCTGTTGGTTTTTCTTGCAGTGCAAAAACCTTTTCTGATAGCTCTTGTGTGATCCGGGGTTCTTTCGTAGTCTTTGCCTACACCAATGTCGTCAAGAGTTATCTGTTTAATCTTCCAGCAAATTTAATGTTTCTATTTTAACATTTAGATCTTGTTCATTTCAAATTTAATTTAGCAGATAGTTAAAGATATGGGTCCTATTTTGATCTTTGGAATGTGCAGAGCTGCTTTTTCTAGTACCATTTATTAAAGACACTATCTTCTAGTGAATGTGTTTGGCACCTTTGTCAAAGATAGGTGACTGAGTATGTGTGGAGTTGTTTCTACATCTTTTGATCAGTTTCATTGTCTTTGGACCTGTTTTTTTTTTTTTTTTTTTTTTTTTGAGTACCATTTTGTTTTTATCACAGTAGATTTATAGTATAACTTCACGTCAGGGACTGTGATGCCCCTTGCCTTGCTTTTGTGGCCCAGAATTGCCTCTGGTATTCTAAATCTCTACTTGTTTCAAATAAACTTTAGGATTGTGTTCTGTGATATATACTATTGGAATTTTGATCAGAATTGGCTTAAATCTCTATGACATTTTGGGAGTATGGCTGTTTTTACTATATTGCTTCTTCCTATAAAAGAACAAGGGATGTCTTTCCATTTTCTGATATCCACCTCAATCTCCTTTTTCAGAGTATTATAGTTCTCAATGTAGAGGTCTTTCACATCCTTTATTAGAAGATTCTTAGGTGTTTTATTTTTTTGGATGCTATTGTGAAAGATGTTGTTTCCCTAATTTCTCTGTCAATGAGTTTGCTACTGGGGATTGAACTCAGGACCTTGCAGTTGCCAGGCAGGCACTTGTGCCTCTGAGCTATCTCCTCAGCTCCTAAGGCTATTGATTTTCGAGTGTTGAATCTGTACTGAGCTACATGACTGAATTTTTAAATTAAATCTAGCAGTATTTTAGTGGAGTTTTGGGATATTTTATGTAGAGTATCACATTATAAGCAAATAATGATAATTTAATTTCTTCCTTTCCTATTATTAATTTTGTTTATTTCTCTTATTTATTATTCTGGTTGAAGTTCCCAGCAAAATTAAATAAGAGCAGAGACAGTTAGACATCTTTATCCTGCTCCTGATTTTAGAGAGAAAACTTTCAGTTTTTGTCTGTTAAGTATGATGTTGGCTCTTGGTTTGCCTTAGATAACTTTTATCAGATTAAGATAAAGACCATCTATTTCAATTTTATGTAGGGTTCTCATCATGAATGGATGCTGGACTTTTTTTTTTATTGTTGTTTATTTATTTTTATGGCCGTCTCAGCCTGCCCTGAGGGCAGGGCTGGCACAGCATGTGGTGCCGGGGATTGAACCATGGTCCCTGCAGGTGCCTGCAGGTGCTTTAGACCACTGAGCCATCCTGCCGGGCCCGGATGCTGGACTTTATCAAAAGCTTTTTTATGCATCTGTTGAGCTGACCATATGATTTTTTTGTCCTTGGCTTTGTTAATATGGTGTATTACATTTATTGATTTGCATATATTGAATTATCATGCATCCTGGGACGAATCCCACTTAGTCATGATGAATAATCTCCTTGATGATTTTCTGTATTCTTTTTGCTATTATCTTATTCAGGACTTCTGTATCTATGTTCATTAGGGAGAGTGGCCTATAATTACCTTTCTTAGTTGGGTCTTTCTATTTTTCATATCAGGATAATGCTTGCTTCTAGAAATGAATTTGGGAGTATCACTTCCTTTTTCATTTCATTTCATTAGAGTTTGAAAAGTAGTGGTCTTAGGTCTTCTCTAAATATTTCATAGAATTTAGTAATGAATCCACAGGGCCTTTTCTTTATTAATTTTAAGAGAGAAATAGCAATGAAACACTTTCAAAAAAGGTTAATAGGCCAGTTAACAATCATTAATACATTGCATATTGTTGTCTTCATAGTACTGAGAGTACAAGATGCAGACATGATATCTTGTCTAAACAAAATTAGCAGACATCTCATCGAAGTAAGACAAAGTATATATATATATATATATATATGTATATATATATTCACTACAAAATGGTCCTTTATTTATATCCCCTTTTTCATTTTGTTTTGTCAGAGATGGGTGTTTGCTTGCTGTTAGAGAAAAAATATGGAATGCTTCGTGAATTTTATGTCATCCGTATGCAGGGGCCATGCTAATCTTCTCTGTATTGTTCCAATTTTAGCATATGTGCTGCTGAAGTGAGCACCTGGAATTTTCTTTGTTGATCAATTTTTAATTACATCTTCAAGTTCATTGATTGATATTGGCTTATTTAGGATTTTTCTTCTTGATTCATCTTTGAGGATTCGTATATATCTAGGAATTTGTCTATTTCATTTGCATTTTCTGTCATATTAGAATACAAGTTGTAAAAGTAGGTATAGGGTAGAGAAGATAGCTCAGAAGTCTTAGAGTCTGGCTGACAAGCACAAAGACCTAAGTTAAATACCTAACACTGTATGCCGTGCCAGCCCAGAAACCAAACATGGTGGTGCATGCCTGTAATCCCAGTGCTGGGAGGCTGAGACATGGGAATCACTGTGTAGTGAGACACCGTATCAAACAAACAAACAAACAAACAAACAAATAAAAGTAGGTATAAGATATCTTCTAGATTTCCTCAGGGTTTGTTGTGATTTCGTCCTTTTTTGCCTGATTGCTAGGATTTGAGTCTTTTGTTTCCTTTTTTGATAAGGTTGGATAAGCGTTTGTCAGTTTCACTTAATCTTTCAGAGAACCAAGTCTTCAATTCATTGATTATTTATATTGTTTTGTTAGTCTTCAGTGTATTAATTTCTGCTTTGATCTGTATAATTTCCTGCTCTGAATTAGCTTTTGAGGGAGGCTGCTCTTTTTTCTTTAGAATATTGACACCAACCATTAAGTTTTGTATTTTCAATTGCTCTGTTTTCCCGATGTGGGTATTCACTGTTATGGATTTCCATCTTAGGACTACTTTCGTTGTGTTCCATAAGTTCCATTATGTTCTAATATCATTAGCAATTAATTTTAGAAACAGTCTTATTTCTTCTTTAGTTTGTCTGTGACCCATTGGTTGTTCAGGAGGGCGCTGTTTAATTTCCATGTGTTTATGAAATTATTGTAGTTTCTTTGGACATTGGTTTCTAGTTTCAGAGTACAGTGGTCTGATAAATACGCACAGGATAATTTCAGTTCCTTTGCATTTATTTAAGCTTATTCTCTGAGCCAGCAGGTAGTTTGTTTTGGAAAATGTGTGTGTGTTTGGGAAGAAAGTGTATGCTGATGTTAGGAGATGGAACACTCTGTTGACATCTACAAAGTTTGTTCATTTAAAAGTTAGATTCAATTCTGTATTTTTTGCTGAATTTTTTGTCTAGTTGATCTGTTCATTTGTAACAGTAGGGTGTTGAGTTTCCCCATTACAATTGTATTAGAGTTTGGTTTTTTTGTATCTGTTAATGTTTGTTTTATATAGTTGAGTTCACTGGTATTTGTTGCATATGTATTTATGATGGTTATCTCGTTCTTTGGATTATTCCCTTTACAAGGATGTAGTGACCTTCTTTGTCTGTCGTAATCAGTCTTCAGTTGAAATTCCCTTTATCCATAAATAGAATAGGTACTCCTGGTTTTTTTTTTTTTTCTGAGTTCCTGTTACATGGAGTATTGTTTCCCAATACTCAATTTGTTTTTAATTAAACTTGTTTCTTGTATGCAACATATTGTTGGATCTTGCTTCTTGGTCTATTCTACTAGTCTGTGCTTTTTGATAGGAAAATTGAGATCATTAGCATTGATGATTATAACTGGTATGTATTGACTTATCTTTGCCATGCTATTTTCCTATTATTTATCTCCTTTTGATTTTTTCCTCCCTATTTCATTGCTGTCTTTCCTGCTAGATTTCTTTTGTTAGAGTTATAGTCCTTTTTATTTCTTTATTTATTATATAATGTCCTTTAAAACATTTTGGACTGGTTTGGTTATCATAAATTTCCTCAGATACTTTTTTGTCATGGAAGCATTTTATTTCTCTATCAGTTTTGAAAGATAGTTTTGTGGGCAGTGCCAACCTGGGTTGAAGGTTATTTTCCTTTAGAGCTTGAAATACTTTTCGTTCTATACTCTTCTTGCCTTGAGGGTTTGTGCTGAGAAGTTAGCTGTGATTCTAACGGACTTTCCTTTATAGATGACTTGTTTATTTTACCTGACAGGTTTTAAGATTCTATTCTTGTATTGAATTTCTGAAATCTTGAGTATAGTGTGCCTGGTTGCAGATATTTTAAAAAATCATGTCTAACTGGAATTCTGCATGCCTCACTTGTTACTGTGTCAAATTCTTTTTTCTTACCAGGGGAATTTTTTTTACCATGACATCTATGAACTGTGTTGTGGGCCTTTTTTTTTTTTTTTAAATATAATTTGGGCTACCTCTTGATTTTTCATTGACTCTAGTCAATCTTAAGTTATTCTTCTTTGCTTCAAATAGTAGCTGCTAAGTTGATTTCTCATGGTCCCTGTCTAATTTTAAGAGATCTTATTTTTCCCCCCCTCTGGTCAGTAATTGCAATCCTGTATTGTATATCTGAGATCTTGTTTTGCATTGGCTTAATGTGCTGTGAATACTTTTAAAGGAATCTTTATCTTCCTAGATATGTAACTGAATTTGCCTCATAGATTCTATTTCATTCCTATGCTGAGCATTCATGGCTTCTATAATTTTCTTAAGATATTCTTCTTTTAAATCTATATCTACTTTTGAGTTACTAAGTGTAGTTTTCATTGTGGACACCATCTCTGCAGGTATAAGAAAAACTATTTCTGATTTGATTTTTTTCTAGACCCTCATTCAATTGTCTTGTTGATACCATTTCAGAGAGGTCAGATGGGTGGCTTTTGGACTATCTCACCTTATTTTCTCTTGGATTTGTCAACAGTGAACTGGATGTCTGAGTTTGTATCTTTTGAAAGTGTTTTCTCATTTTCTTTTCTTTGTTCTTAGTTTAATTCTTGGGGTGATGCTTGTAAATTCCATATTGTGGGTTGCCGTATTGCTAGTATTTTAAAACCCCTAGGAAATGCTTACTTCTCCAAGCTATCTTCTAGATGTAGCTGATATTTGGATTTTGAATTTGTTGCCAGATCTTATCTCTTTAATTTGTTGGGGATGAGGAATTGCCTGCTTGGCCTAACCTCGGGTTCTTTGATATTGTGACATGGTATTTTCTATGACTTTTAATCAATCTCATTGTAATATGAGGAAAAATAGCTCAGAAAAACTGTGTGACAGGTAAATTGTTAGCATGAGCAATAGCAATAGCATCAAACATAGCCTCTGAAATGATAAAATAAAGTAACTATTAATGTACTGCTTTTATTTATATGAAATAATTTGTATTTATATGACATAATCTGAAGCAAACCACAGAATTATGTGCAGTATATAAATCCTAAGCATGTCAGTTTTTCCCTCAGAGATTAAAATTTAAGAAGATTTAGGGAGAAAATGAAGAAGAGGAGGAGAAGAAGGAGGAAGAGGAGAAGAGAAAGGGAGAGAAAGAAGAGACTAGACGTAAGGGTGGAGGACAAAGCGATCAGGCTAACTTTGGCAAAGTTGTGCAGAAGACTGGTGGGAAAGAGAAGGGAGAGAGAAAAACAGAACAAGAACTACAGAGAGGCTAAAAATCATGTTCATACACATGTAAAAACAAGATCAAACAATGGAGGAAAAAACAAAAAAACACCAAATGTAAACCACAACAATAGAACAACAAACAGAGAGAAAGAGAGGTGGGGGGAGGGAGCAAGAGAGGGAGAGGGAGAGGGAGAGGGAGAGGGACAGAGGGAGAGGGAGGGAGGGAGGGAGGGGGAGAGAGAAACTGCTTCTAGGCTTGTCTCTGCTGTCCTGGTAGGCAGTGTGTGGAGGCAGAATCCAGATCTGTGTTGGTTTTTCCCAGCGAGCTAGCAGTCGCTGTTTGGTGTGGTAGTGGACAATCCCATCAGGCCTGCACTTCTGGCTGAGACCAGACTCTTTTGCTCTGAAGCTGTCAGCACACCTTCTGCATCCAGCTGGGGCCAGCAGCTGCTGTGCTCTGAGCTCAGCTGTCCCCTCTCCAAGATGGCTGCCTGCCAACCACTCTATCCTGCAGGATGACTGCGCCCTCAGTACTCAGCTCCAGTTAATGCAGTCCTTCTTGTCTGCTCCTCCCCTCCACCGCACTGGGTCACCAGCAGTCACTGTGTATCTGCAGGGTTGGATCGCACCTCCTGCACGTTGAGTCCTGTCTCCAGGAGAAGGTGCTGCAGCTACCTGCTTCTTGGTGGAAGTTTCTCACCTCATTCTCTCTGTGGGCTTCAGATCCTCCTTGGGTCCAGGAGACCCACCTCTCTCCTTCTTATCTTCTTCACGTTGCTGTATTTTGGTATCTGGGTGGCAACTTTCAGACAGTCTCTTTCTCTGCTGTTTGCCACTCCACCAGCTTGTGCACCTCACTTAGTAATTTTTTTGGTACCAGGGCTTGAGCTTGAGATCTTGTGCTTGTCAGTAAAATGCTTATGCCACTCAGCCATCTCCCCAGCCCACCTAGTAATTTTTGATGGGTGCCAGACATTGTGACTTTTTTTAACCTTTCAGGGTGTTGTATATATATGTGTATATATATATATATATATATACATATATATATATATATATTTTTTTTTTCCTTCTGGGTTGCAGTTAGTGGCTTAGAAACAATTTAATTCTTTCAGGTCTTGCTTTCAAGAATAGTTTCTGAGCACTACACCCAGTACATACTCTGTGAATATGAACTTTTCTATTGATACTGGTAGCAATAAGCACAGTTCCCAGATTTTTGTGAGTTGTCTCACATTATTTATCTTTGTCCTGTAAAATTTTGTTACTCAGGCTGGCCAAATAGTTCAGTGGATTGAAGTACCTACAAGCAGGTGCAGGGGTTGGGAGTTTGATCCCCTAGCAGTGATACTGGGCGTGGTGGCATGCACCAGTGATCAGCTCTTGGGAGGCTGTGAACAGGCGAATCACTATGAGTCTGATTTAGTAGTGAGATGCTGAACACCTTGTAGACCCTTCCCTAAAATTAAACAAAAAACAACCAAAAACTTAGTAGTCAAAATGATTTTTAAGATGATTTAAATGTTTAATATTCTATTTCATGTAATTTATTGTGCTGATCCACTTCTACTTTTTAAGTTTCTACAATTTTGTTAATGAATATTTGTACTATATAAACATTTTTAGCAATTAAAGTTTATAGTCCACTATCCTGCTTGGTAATTTTATTGTTGCCTATCGGTTGAAGAAAATTCTTAAGGCAAGCCACACATGGATTAAGGTATTACATTGTTGAGTATAATAATACTCTAGTTTTAAGTGGATAAAATGTGGTGCTACAGAGAAGTCCTGTGTTTTTTAAAAATTCCAAGTATCTTTGAAATGGTGTTCTCCTGAATACAGTAAATCTGAATGATTGTAAAACAGATCATAGGACCAGACGAATGGTTTAGAGGATTAAAGCACCTGCAGGCAGATGCAGGGCCAGGGGTTTGACCCCAGGCCATTGAGACTGGGTGTGGTGACTCTCATCTGTAATCCCAGCTCTTGGAAGGCTGCAAACAGGCAGATCACTATGAGTCCAGTCTAGTAGTGAGATCCTGAGCACCCTGTAGATCCTTCCCTAAAATACCCAACAAAACAAAACAAAAAACCAGCTCATAAGATCACTGTATTGTACATTGAATAATTTTTATAGATTTTTTTCTCCTTTATGTAGGAGGTTCTATAGTTCAAGTATAGAACTTCAGAATGTGCATATATCCAGTAGTGAACTTCGTGTTGGTGAACTATTTTATTTTTAACTTCTCTCATACTTGAATGATAAAATATTGTACTGTGAACTAATCAGAGAATACATTGTCAGAATTCAGGAGCACATCTTGCTATAGTTAATACATCTTGTTTCAAGAGTTTTCTGGCAGTAAGGGCACAACTGAGTGAAAATTTAAAAAGAATTCTTGAGGTGGTATAGTTCCATATGCTATGGGAATATGTCAGTGATTTTTTAATTTTGTAATTTCAGTTTTTAATGTAGTATTTTGAAAGCTAGTTGTTAAGCATGGCAATAAAACTAGAGTTGCTTTAGAATTCTGAGGAAAATAAAAGAAGAAATTAAAATTATTTTCTTCAGGGCTGAAATAACTTATCAGTGCCATGAAGCCAAAATTGTGGTGATACTACATTGCTGTTTCCAATATTTACGTAGAAGGGTTAGGCAAGATTTATATTCTCTTACAAAACTGAACCAAAATGCATGAATTTATGTAGAATTTAAAGAACAGAATGTTATAAAAATTGAATGCCACCTGGGGGAGTATCAACTGCTAGTTGTCTCCCAGTATCTCTTCCCCATTGTCTGCAGAGACAGAGGCGCTGCATTCCAGCTGGGGACAGATTCTTACAGGATGAAAACGACATGTCTTTGCTTGTCCTGCAAGTAGGAGCCATACCATGGCAGTGTTCTGCCCACTGGCTGCAGGTTGCTAGGTGGTCGTTAAAGGGCAGAGGTGTGCTGTCTGCTCTCCCTCTCACTTACTGGAATGTGGATAGGATCTCAAGACCTTCCTACAGAAGCCAGCCCTTGCAAGGGTGGCAGAGCAAGGACTTTTAAAATGTCTGGGACAGAAGTGCTGTTTTTTTTTTTTTTTTTTTTTTTTTGAGCAGTACTAGGAATTGAACTCAGGCCCTTGCACTTGCCAGGCAAGTGCTTATTCTACCGAGCTATCTCCTCAGCCCTCAGAAGTGCTGGCTTCTTGAGCCATAAGTTGCCACAATGGTTTGGAATCTTGTCTAATTTGCTGTTATTTTAGGTCTCTGTCACAGATGCCCAAAGCTATGTAGATTGCTCTCATCAATATTTGCTTATGAAAGATGCTAATAATTGTTTTCTGTGTGAGCTTGAAAGGACTAAGTGGTTGTGCATCATAGAGATTTAAATATTTTCAAATATAATTTAGAAAAGAGCCATACTAGCCCAGTGTTAGCAGAGGAACATAACAGAATTAAACTTCTCTGCGTTTCCCTGTGAATTAGTTTAAATATAGATTGAAGCTCATAATCCTTTTGAAGAACTCAGGTTTGAGAAGAGAGGGAAAGGTAATGATTCAGCTTTCTACTGTTCTCATAGTCACCCTACCCCCACCTATTTTCCATTGTTCCAGATTTCTTCATTGCCAAATCCCAAGTCCGCTTTCTGGTCCTCCGTGTGAAAGGACTCCCACTTGGTCCTCTGTGTCTTCCGCTATGGAAGTCTCGTCTCTGCTGCTCTGTCAGGGCTGGTGCCATCAGCATTTTCTTGTGCTGCCCTTTTCTCTCATTGTTGAGAGACCCCTTTCACTCACCCCTTTTTGATTCTTGGCTCACTTACATAGCAGATCATAAGCTGGTAGGTAGGAGACCTGTTTTGATGATATTGTACGTGGTTTCAGGAAATATATCTGATTCATTGCTAATACTTGAAAACAGGATATTTGCTATGGAGTCCAGATCTTATGTTAAATCAAAACAATGAGAAAACATGTCCACGTATGCCTGTATTCCTTTCATGTTGAATGCGTGGAACCATTGTAACCATTCCTTTCTACAAGGCCTGCGTCTGCCTCTTTGCTCTAGTTTCCATCACTCCCTGTAGCATATAGCCTGTCTGTTTTGTGTATAACTTACCTGATATTTTTGGTCATTTGAATGTGTGCTGGTCATCTTCTTGGGCAATTACAGTTTTTATGACTTTCCTTTTCTTGCCCCTTTCTTTTCAATTCTGACTCCTTCTGTATTCCTTTTCCCACTACCATCTTCATTAAGTTCGTGTTGCTTTACCTGGCTTCTTTGCAGGAGGGTTCTAATTGACTTTCATGCTTCTTGGCTTATCCACATGCCATAATCATCCTGCATACTGCTACTTGTGTAGCCTTTCTAAAATTTAAATTTTAATATGTGTCTATGCAGCCTCAAGATGCATTGCCTTTCTAGACGATGTCAGAGTCTTTAGCACTGATGTGAATGTGAAATGGCATGACAATTTGAAAACAGTTGAGCGATTCCTTTAAACCTTGAGCATGGTGTTACCATATTACCCAGAAGTTCTGCTCATATCTGAATACATAAGCGTATTAAAATAGCTATCCATTTCTTACATATCTAGAAGTTTCCTAGACAAAGCCACTTTATGTAAATGTCCATGGTCATTTATAGTAGCCAAAATATAGAAACAGTCCAAATAATCAATATGTGATAGACAGATTTTTGAAAATATAGTGTTTCTACCTAATGAAATAATATTGGACCATAAAAAGAAAGGAACTGATCCATTTTGTACACAGGGAGCCTTGAAAACATTATGCTAAATAAAAGAAGCTAGGCTTCTAAGGCTACATTTCATGTGATTTTGTGTGTATGTAGAGACAAAAACTAGGGTGGTTTCTTTGGAATGAGGGAACCGGAAATAGGATGACTAGCAGATCCAAAGGGTGAAGAGCTGCTCCAGGATCGTGTCTCTGTTCATCTACTAACAGTCACTGATTGGTACAGATTAAAAGGTCACCCTTGCGGCCAGTGAGATGGTTCAGCCGTCTAAAGTGCCTATTAAGAAAGCTTAGGCAACTGCAGGGATCCAGGGTGGCACCACATGCTGTTCCAGCCCCACCCTCAGGCAGGCTGAGCTGGCTGTTTAAAAAAAAAAAAAAAGACAAAAATTTCGTTAGCATTCAAGAGCCTTCATGATCTGACCTTTGCTAGTTTTTCCCTGTCTCGTTTCCTGTTGTGGTTCCCCAGCCTATCCCTGCTCCTCTCCATCCCCTGCTAGAGTCCTCTACAAAATGTTGCAGGTATCCCATGCTATTGCTCAGTCTTAGCCATGCATGGGTTTCTACCAGAGAAAATCTAGTCCCTTTGCCCTCCCCTCCCCTCCCCTCCCCTCCCCTCCCACCTCTAGGCACATCTTGTGACCCTAAATGATAACACCTTTTCCTGTCTATCTAGATTGTGAATTCTCTGCAGATAGCTTTTGTGCTTTTTTAAAACTTTTTAAAAAAACTACATCCCAGTTATATTCCATAGAAAGTGGACATAAACAATGGACATCCTTAGGATACCAAATGTGGGAAAATGGGAGAAACTCCTCACCCTTGACCTTCTGAAGATCAGATATTGAAGGACTTTGCAAGGAATTCTGTGCAGTTATGTGGCTTTACTGGCAACCCCCTCCCCCATTTTAAAAGCTATTTTAAGACAAGCAGGACAGATATGTGAGACGTTGCACTTTTCTTTCTTTTTTGTTTTTTGGTACTGGGAATCAAACCCAGGACCACATGCTTGCTAGGCAGGCATTGTGCTGTTGAGTTAGAGCTCCAGGCCAAAGTTGCAGTTTTCTAAACTTATGTACCTGACAAAGGTACTAGATTTAAGGCCTAATGTGAGTATTAAACTTTCCTCAACAGATTTTTAAAGTGTTTTCTACCTTTTGAGGCAGTTTTTCTTTTCCATGTCAGAACATTTATAAGTTACAATTCTTATATTAACATTAACTCCCATTTGGATTTGTTCATTGTACAGTGGCAAACCATGGGTGGGTAATGGTTTCTTTGTAAAAAATGTGGTTATACTTAATTATTTACAAATGATTTCTCCCATTTTTGCTTTGGTTTTTAGAACTTAGAATTTTTCTGCTATCCTAGAAAGCCTCATTCGGGATCGTACAAACAGACCTCATGATGAAAATCTGAAAGCAGGTAGTTAATTTGGAAGGTAAGCACAGGAGTAAGTGAGTCAGTCACTCAGGTTTTCCTTGAGGTAGTTGCCATTTTGCATAGTGTAAGTTGTTTGGGGAAGCTACCGAGCAGTACCTTAAGGATACCTACCTGAGGAGCAAGGGAGATGGGAAACTCTACCACAGGCCCAGCTACTCTTAAGTGGAGAGCTGCTTCCAGGACATGTTAGTCCTCATAGCTTCCAGTGTAGGCCCGGAGAAAGCACTCAGCAGAGTAAGTGTGGACAGTTGGAAGTCTCCGGGCCTGTCTTTCCCTTAGCAATGGCCTGGGGATGGGTGGGCATTACCTCATAGATGGAGGTAGAGCATCCTCCTGGGAGGTGTGCAACTGTGTGAAGACAACAGGAATTTAACATGGCTTTATTCAAGCAACTGGATAAGTACCCCTCGGTGTTAGTGAAGGCATAAAATAATCACCAGTAGAGTCCCTTTGCTTTTTAAAATCTTTTTTAAAAAATGTACCTATTTATATACTTATTTGATACAGGGTCTCTCTATGCAGCTTAGACTGATAGTGATCCTTCTGTCTCAGTCTCCCAGTGCTGGGATTACAAGTCTGTGCCGCCATGCCCAGTTTCAGTGGCCAGCACAGCGTGCCTGGGTTCCTGGGCCAGTGTGGACCATGCAGTACCAGGGATTGAAATCAGGTCCTTGCGCTTGCCAGGTATGTGCTTAGACCACTGAGCTATCTTCCCAGCCCCTTCTGCTTTTTAAAGTTCATGTACTTCATGGATAAAGATAGCTAATAGGATATGTTCCTGAAAACACTTCAAATCTTTAAGCAGGATCTTACATTTGTTTCACAGATATTTACCCAAATTTATGCTGAAAAAGCAACAGATACATAGTTAGACTCTGTGCTTATGTCTTATTATAAATGTTAGCCAGTCAAAAGCTTTTTTCTCCCCTTAGGCTATGTGAATCTGGCCTTTCTGCACACAGTGTATATAAGATGGTAGATTTTGTAAGTTCCACAAGAGTCATAGGGTACTATGGGGATGGCTATTTTTAGCCATTTGACAGCAAAGGCATCCCAGACAAAGTGGATTTAAAAAAATCCCTCAAGGTAAAGGGTAGGAATTAGCTATGTGGAAATAGGGAACCTATGAGAGGACAGTGTGTTCCAGGAGTGCTGAGTAGCCCCCTGGGGGTAGGTTTAGAGTAAGTGGTGGGGCACACGTGTTGCCCAGGATAGGGTGAGAGTCAGTCTGTTGCTGACTAGCTGTGTGCTCTGTGGCTGGTTAACTTCCTTAGTCTGTTTCCCCTTACCTGTGAATCAAGGATACCAGTTCTATCTAATAAGATCACTATAAGGGCACACTGTAATGAAAAGTGAGCTATGTTATTCATGTAGTCCATGGGTTGGGTTGCTGTAGAAAACACTCAAGACTGTGGGATTTGTAAAGGAAAAGAGATTTCTTCAGCTCACAATTCTGGTGGCTGGATAGTGCCAGCAGCATGTAGCTGGCTCTGGGGAGGGTCCATGCCTGGCTGCATCCCACGTGGCGGATGGCATCGCATGATGGGCAGACAGGAGAGGACTTCTGGAGAGAAAGCAAGAGGGACCAGTCTAACTTTTTGGTCATAACCTGCTCTTGTGGAAACTAACCATCCCCTGCACTAAACCCTGATCAAGGACAAGGCCCGTTGCTTGGGTCACTGGCACTGGACCACCTCTTAATGTCCCAGCAACAGCACATGAACCTTTGGGGAACAAACCTTTTCCAGACTGTAACAGGCATACGAGATAGCATAGGAAGGCTCTCAGGAGCCCCGCTTCTTCTGATATCTTTGTTTTAGACTAGAAGGCATAATGCCGAAGAAGCACACAGCACCTGATAAGACAAGCTTTCCCAAGGTTTATGGAACACTAACCCCACAACTTGTAAAAAAAAGGATTATGATGTTAAAAGATTTTGCAAACCTAGTGTACCATAGATGGCTTCATGAAGTGTCACAGTTCCAGGAAGTCATAGTGTAGATAAACCTTTTTTACAAAACCTTTGTTTAATACTATGTATTAACTTTAAAAAAATATTGGTTCCCCTCATTAAAACAATACCTGTTTAATTAGGGGAATGTTAATTTGAAGAGCTTTATCTAGTGGACCATACATGTTATTAATGGTAATAATTATACATTAATATCTTCCAAGATAATCATTTTAAAGTTATAAATGTTTTTAAAAATAATGTCCTTTACATTTAATATATTTGGAGATTTTCTTTTTTTACAGTTGTCTGTTTTTAAAAATTTTATTAATTTTAATAAAGAAATAACAATGTGACAGTTTCAGAACACATTAGTAGAATAGCTACATTAATGCAATGCATACTGTTGTCGTCATAGTTGTTCACAGTACAAGATGCAGACATGATAACTTCTGTAAACACTAATAGTACAAGTATTTCTTCTCACTGAACTAAGAGAAAGCAGTTACACGTATAGTTCAAAAGTCTGTAATAGAGGTATAAAAAGTAAAGCCAGATTAATATACTGAGCTGTAAAAGGCTCAAGTCAACAGCTTCCAACATTGCTAGTTCTGGCGCTAACCCACTACTATTATGGAGATTTTTTCTTAAGGCATGCTTGTGAGCTGGCTTATTGGTCCTCTTCCCCAAATCAGTCATTATATGATTCTTATAATCTGTTATTTATTTGGTATGAGGTATTGCTATGCGGCTCAGATTCATAGTTATCCTCCTGTCTTAGGTTCCCTAGCACTAGGATTACAGGCATGTACTACCATGCCCGGTTTCGGGACTGGTGATGCGTGTGGTACCGGGGATTGATTCCGGGTCCTTGTGCTTACCACACAGGTGCTTAGTCCACTGAGCTATCTCCCTAGCCCTCTGTGATCTTTTATATGCTGCTCTTTCTTGGTTTCTACACAGTTGTATTACTTGCCCTACAATTCTTTTTCAGCTTCAGATCTGTTCAGAATGATGTGCTTTTGACTTTGCTTGAGATAATTTAAAGAACATTCCTCAGACAATTCAAAAGTTGACTTCCAAAAATACTTGGAGTCATGCCACTATACTAAAGTGGATAATTTTCAAAGGTGAGTAGCTTTAAAAGGGACAGAAGCTACTTGGATATGTGCTTTCTCTGCATAACGAATGGTTTCTCATTTCATAGTCCTACAAGGAGCTCTGAGTTCCTACCATGTGCTTATCCCTGTTGTCGATGGTGTCTGTCTTTGGGAGACATTCATAATGTAGTGGGGCAAAAGCACTGTTGAAGGGCAACCACTGTTGAAGAATAAAGGGTTCAGAGTACTGTGAAAGAGTAGAGGTGTGGACTGGTGCAGTGGCCAAGTAAAGCAACACACATGCTTACCATGGGACTTGGCCACCCTGTAAACAAGAAAGGATATTCCTGGTAGAGAAGAGTAAGTGTGCAGAGGTGCAGAGGTGGGAAAGTGGGCTGAGATCTGCAGCCCTGTAAATGTGTATGTGAATGCGGTGTAGACTCCTTGGAGAAGGGGAAGGTAGTGCAGGTGGGGAAGCCAGAGGAAGTCCTGACCATAGAAACTTTTGAGGTAAAGGGTTCAGCAGGGCATTGCAGGGTCCAGCGAAGAGTAAGCCAGAGATGGGTCATGGTTATGATTAGGAAAGAGGGAATAGATTTGAAAGCTCCTTAAGAGGTAGATAATCAATGAGTGATCAGAGAGAAGCAGTACAGAGAAGGAAAGAGTCTAGGATTCTCTCCCAGGAGCAGCACTGAAATGTTGGTATCATTATGATATTAATATGGCAGAGAAGCACGTGGTAGGGGTCGTTTACAGAGTGTGTTCCTGGTGTGCTGTGTTTGAAGTGACCCTTGGTGGTTCTTTTGTACCTTTCCTGATTTCTAGAGTTACTGCTCTGTGTCAGATAATGTGCTAGACTGTTCTTAGCAGATGACCACAGTCTGATTGTTCCGTTTGTCTGTGAATCTTACACTCAGTGAAAGAGAGACATAAATAATTATCTAGCTAATCACTTAATTAGCAAGTAAGTAAGATGGAGAACTAGCTGGTAAGGCAATCAGACTGCAATTTCTTCTGGAGCTGGACAGAATAGTCTGGTCTGCTAAGTGGTAGAGGCGGTTATTTGTGAATAATCCCCCCCTGCAGCCATTAGTGAGATTGCTGAGAAGGTTTGCAAAAAGAATGTGAAAGGAAACTGAGGTTGACATAACGTAAATATTTGAGCATAATGTCAGTGTTTAAGCAGAATGGCAGATGAATGAATGAAGCTGGCAAAGAGTGGTAGCATAATTGAAGGGGAGGTGGAATGGGTTGGGAAGTTGAGCGTGAAAAGTGTAAAATGTTCCATGGCTTTGAACCTGCAAGTCCATGTTGGCTCCAGTGAGAGCTAAATGCATCAGGATAGTGGGGACAGGTGATGTTTCCACCCAGCCCATGCAGGTGGATGAGAGCCAGGCTGGATTGATGGTTAGGGACTGTGCAAGTTGGTTGTTAAGCACAACCATTAATGAAAATTGCATAATACACATTTAACAGTTGCATAAGTTATGTTAATGTAAATATAATAAATACTTAAAAACTTACCCCTTTTGAATTACTTTCCTGATTTTCTTATTTTCTGTGTTCTTAAGATTCTTTACTACAAAGATAGCTCAGCGATCTAAAGCACCTGCTTAAGGAAGCTTAGGCAATTGCAGGGCCTGCTGTTTGATCCCTGGCACCACATGCCACACAGCCTGGCCCCCAGGGCAAGCTGAGCCAGCCACACACACACACACACACACACACACACACACACACACACACACACACAGAATTCTTTACATCTATTTTATCAGAATGGTGTATGTACTGTGCAGTGGTCTGACTACATTTTTGTCTTCAAGTCTGTGCTCATTGAATTCATGGTGCTGCTTGAAATTAGTTGTGGTAAGACTATTATACCATAGAAGTTGGCAGATATTTTGTTTTCCTGTTTTGGTTTGCCTCAGGAACTGATAGAGAAGTTGTGAAGAAGTCAGAGTGTATAAACTTAAAATCTTGCTGGCTATATAGCATTTACATTGTGAATAGCACAGAAAATTGAGGAAATATTTTTCCAGTATTTGTAAACTATTATCTCATTTTAAAAAGGTTGACTTCATTATTGATGAGTAGGAAAATTTCCAACAGATATGGTTATTACCTCACGTTAATCTTGCTAGTGCAAAATGAGATATTGACCACTATCCACATGGGAACATACCAGATTGGTAAATAGTACTGAAATCAGTCTGTAAGAAAGAGCTGACTGTATGGAATGTATGAAGAGGATATTGTATTTTAATTGTTATTTGTAAATTGTTTGCTATATTTCCTTTATAATCAGTACAATTTATAATGATGATGGGTATATACACATATATGTATGAATACACATTCAAACAGACACACAATGCACACTTTTTTGAGGTTTAGTTGCTAACTGTATTCTTGTACACAATGATTGTATGTATGATTGTATACACTATTTTTTTTTTTTTGAAAAATATGACAGCAAGGATATTCCTTATGTACCATGTAGTTAAGTAGTCAGATGATATTTTCAGGTTTAGGGACTCTTGTTCATCCAAGTTTTTACGTGAATGGATTTATAGTTCTGAAGTGAGGATCCAGTAGAGAGGGAGAGATAAATGTTATAAAAAAGTAGAATAAACTGTTGAAGAGGGTGACAAAGAAATGTGAGGTAATTGTGGGTAATTAATCCTGAACACAGAAAAAATCCTGATTTCTGTAAGGATGAGGAATGATAAAAAGAAGAGATGATAAATTCTAGTAATTTAATATGTACATTAATGTCACATACACTAGTGTGTTGTAATTTAAGAAATGGGCAGGGTGAGCTGAAGAAAATCTCATAAAGATGTCTTTCCCTTTGTGACTAAATCAGAGACTAAGAGGTGAATTCTGTGACTAACCAGGGCAAGCATTCATGCTGATTGAATCTATGAAATATTTTTACTGTTTTTTTAGCTTGTTTTTTGTGGTCAAAATATTTAAATAAAGTCGAGAGACAAAGTACCTCTTGCATTTAAATGCTAAATATTATTTTTTTTACTTAACTCTACATTATTATATTACATTTCCATGGACACGGATTGAGTTTCTACAGCATGATCAGAAATGGTGTATAATTTGAGGTTGACTAAACTGCATTCTTTGCATGCATGGATAGTTTGAACACAAGGTAAAATGTTATCCAGACTGCTGAAGAAAACAAGTCTTATTTTGGAACATGACTTTCTTCAGAATTATAATTTATGACTTTGTCACTTGGATTCGTGCTTTTAACACACACACACACACACACACACACACACACACTTCAATCAAAGACATATTTAACATTTTGCTTAAACAGTCTTAGTTCTATTAGTCTTCTACTCTTAAAATTTACACTTTATATTTCATTTGAAATATAATAGAAATAGAGCTATTTTCCATTTGCATAGCACCTGTTTCAAATCTTTTAAGAACTGTTTTTCCAAATATTTATTAAGCAATCATCCTAATCATCCAGATGTACTGGTATGCCAAGTGTGGATATTGATATTGAATGTACTGATGACATGGTCGCTCGCTACGCCATTGCAGCTGCTGTTTTCTAGCCTAGAGCTTTTGCTACCCCACCTTCTGTCTCTACCCTTGCTGTCTCACAGCACCTCAGACATCTGGCCAAGGACCTCAAGACTTTGAGAGAAGAGTCTTTATTCTTTGTATCCCTATTTTTAGAGTTATAGCGGTGCTGTAGTCCTTGTACCCCTTACTTGGGCATCTTGTCCTTGTGTTTATTGATTGCTTCTTGGTTGCAAGATGACACTGCTGTTCTAATTAGTTCAGAGTAGAAAATGAGGGAATGGTCAGGACAACACCAGCAAGGTATACATTGTGTTTATAATCACAAAAGTGAGAGCTCTAAACAGTTTCCTTAGAATTCTGCTTAGTCCTCCTTGGTCACCTCAACTACAGGACCCTTTAGGAAAGTGGTTATTTAGCTTCTCCTCATCTATACACCTAGACAGCAAAGGAAAGATTGGTGGAAAATGGCTTTCACCAGCCAATTAGCAAGAGTTTGCCACAGGGGAGCGTCTCAACTCCTGTCCCTGATTCAACTATTGCATTTCTATCACCAATTTAAGGCCATCTTCCCTGAAGCATCGTCTGTCTGTATGCCTGGGAGGAGCTTTGTTGAATTTTAACTAGACTTTATTTTTAATTGGTAAGGAAAGAGCTAAGATAGCTCCCTCTGAAGGAGAGGATCCGTTCCTCAGTGGCTGTCTGTAGAGCAGCCAGGAAGTCATATGCAACCTTGAACTTGAAAGGGAACCTGTATGAACTGTGCTCTGGTACCAAGTGCAGTGTGGCCGCTGGGAGGGCTCCTGTGAAAGGCTCAGCCAAGAGGAAAGTGATTGGGCCATGTGCCTGATGAGACATTTTATATGTGAACGATTTGAACAGATAGATCTGCGTATGTTACTGGGTTGTTTTCAGGTTTGCGTGGGACTGTACCTCAAGATTACTTGTTTGAAATATTTTAGTCTCTTTCTTTGTAGCTAAAAAACACAAGGAAGGAATGAAATTTAAGGTGACTGTTTTCTGCACTACCAGAGAGCACTGTGAATAGAACCTAAGTGAATGTATGTCTAAAATTCATCTTGGTGCCAACCTTTCACTATTCTGTAATACTTTTGACTCTTCAGGCATGGGATAATTCTTTATTTTATACCCTTTTTTCTTTTTTTTTTTTTCAGAACTGGGGATTAAACTCAGGACCTTGCACTTTCCAGGCAGGAACTTGTATTCCTGAGTTATCTCCCCAACCCCTCATTCTTTGTTTTAAATTAATAAAAATAAGTTTCAAATGACAAAATTTCCCAGTACAAACTAATGAGAAACTATTACTTCTAAAATTAAATTATGCTGTGAAGATATAATATCTTCTGTTTTCAGGTCTCAGTGAACTCCAGTACTGGACAAATATATATGTATGTACATATACACATATATGTATATATGTATATATACATATATACATATATATACATATGTATAATTTTTTCCTAGAGCATGTTACTACTGTATTACTTTTCCCTTTTGAGGAATTTGATGGTCAGAGAGGTTAAGTTACTTGTCCAAGGTTTCTGTGCCAGTAGTTCAGAGCACTATAATTTGAAACTACACAGTTTGCCATACCTACCAGGTGTGCTTGTGTAATAATTAGGCACTATGCCAAAGATTTTATGGTCATTTAATCTATTATTGATTAAAATTCTAGACTTTGGTATCATTATCATTATCCTTGTTTTGCAGCTGAGAATGTTATTAAAGCAATTCAGTGCTGTCTCAATATCTCACAGCTTACAGGGGCAATGAACCTTGAAGCCCAGGTAGTCGGATGCCAGGGCAGAACCTAGCCATTTCACTACATAATTTGTGTGACTTTGTCACAAATTTTACTTGCGACTTTACCATTTTCTATGATATGTGTCTCATTTCTGGGACAAAATATCCAACACCCAAAGTTAAAGGAGGAAAGTTTACTTAGATCACAGTTTGTAACAGCTTTAATCCATAATCAGCTGGATCCAAGACAGGGTGACTCTACAGAGGAGAGAAATTCAGGGTGGGCAGAAGATAGCAAAAGGAACAGAAGAGGAAGAGACACTTTTTGTCCCTTATATTTTGTGCAGTCTGCCCACAGTAGGGCGAGTGTAGCCCTCACTCTTAATTCCAGTACTGGACCATGAATCAGTAGCACTCTAGGTTCAGCTGCCTCTGAACCTGCTCCTCGACCACATGAAGCTTTGGGGAACCATTGAGACATAAACCATAGCAAATGCCTATCTGCAGAGAAAATTTTATCTACATTGGGAAATATCAGAAGAGCATTCTCAGGTTTCTTAATGATTTCATTCTCTGAGGCCATTTTTCTCTTACTACATAAAAATCGGCAGTTATTTTTCTGGTGTATGTTAATGCAAACTTGATAGCGATTGATTATTTCTTGCACATCTGCATTTCTTACAGATCTGAGACTAGCTCATTTTGCAGATGACTTAGTGAGGTTTTTCTTGGTCAGAATTCAATATTATGTTAGAAACATTCCAGGATATAAAAATATGACAGAAATTCAGTAGCAATGAGAGGGTATGCCTGACTGGAAGAGTGATTCTATTGTTGCTTGCTGATGTAATTCATAAGGATGAAGTAGAGAATTTTGTTTCTTATTACTATGCTTAAAGGAGATTAATTGAAGGCAGTGTGCACCTCCTGTGATCGGAAAGAATACATGATGCTATTTAGTCTCAGAAAATAATTTGTCATTACAGAAATATTCATGTAAAATTATAGTTCATTTTTGATCAGTAGGACTTTGATTTTAGTTCAAATGTGTATCAACTAAAATAATAATAATTTGTTATGTGAAAAAATTAACTGTACAATTCCAGGTACATTTCATAGCCTAACTCCCTTTCAGATCCAGTGTTATGCTTTGTAATGATTGACTCACAGAAGAAGGATCTGTGACTTCTGTCTTGCTGTGTGACCTTGGGGAAAATTGGCTTAAATGTATGAAAGGATATTTCAGGCATTGACTCAGACTAAATAAATGTGCTAAATTTGATACAGTGAGTGGGAAATTTTTCTCACCACATGGAACCGCTAATGAGCTCGGAAAGTAAACATGGTTAAGCCGGCATAGTTGCCTTTTTGTTACAATAATTCTGAATTGCCAGTTAGCATGAAGAACATTTCAATGAATTTCACATTTGTAGCTTTAGGATTGACCAAAGAAAACAAACCAAGCCACAACAAAATAAACTTTTTAGGTAAGAAGGATGTAGTGGGTTGACCTGTGTTCTCTAGAAAAGTTGGCGTGTTCAAGTAATGTACCCAGGTACCTTGAATGTAACCTTCTTTAGAAAAAGTGTCCTTGCAGGCATAATCAAGGTGAAGTGAGATCATATTGAAGTTGGATGGGCCCTTAATCCTGAGTGACTGGTATCCATATAAGATGACAAGAGATGGAGAGACTGATAGACAAGGGGAGAGGACTATGTGACAGTGGAGGGACGCAGCCGCAACCCTATGGATGCTGACTATCTCCAGCCTCCACGAAGCCACAAAGAGGCACAGAATGAGTCTCAGAGGAAGTCTGGCCTCTCCAGTACCTTCATTGTAGTCTTCTATTTTCTAGAACTATGTGAAGTTAATTGTAGTTTTAAATTGCTCAGTCCTAGCCGGGTGTGGTAGCGCACACCTGTAATCCCAGCACTTGGGAGGCTGAGGCAGGAGTATCGGTGCGAGTTCGAGACCAGCCTGGGCTACGAAAGTGAGCTCAAGACCAGCCTGAGCTGCATAGCGAGACCCTGTCTCAAAAAAAAAAAAAAAAAAAAAATTGCTCAGTCCTTAGTATTTTGTTGTGGCGGTCCTAGGAAACTGATAGAAGAAGTGAGAATAGAGAAATAGTGGAAAGAGTTGGTATTACTGATAGTTTCCCATGCATGGATTTACTCTTTTTTCCTGTAGCGCCTAGACTTTCTTTCAATCTAGGTTCTGTTTTTCTCCATCACGTAGTGTAGCAACATTGCCTAATCTCTCTGGATATATTTTGCTACATCACTGAAATGACGCTCATAGACTCCTAAATAATAATAATGTTCAACTTTCCCAAGGCTTAGCGCTTAGCTTGTATTGTTTCATTAATGCTTACAAGAATCCTAGAAGGAACCTATTATTATTATTCATACTTCACGAATGCATTCAACAATATCATTTCCCTGTGACTTTTCACTTTTTCTTTCCTGTTCCTCCAATGGTTTGAAGATTGGAGTCAGAGCTGGAATATTGTTAGTCTTTGTGGTTCCTTGATGGAAAAGGTACTAGCAGGAACCTAAGTGGACTTAACCTGGATAGAACAGGAGTGGAGACCTGGAAAGTGATGTTACATCAACATGGCCAAACTTTGGCCAAACCACCATGTCTTCTTGTATAAGATGGAAAGTCTGTATTTTCTCTTTAAAAAAATTATAACATACTTTTCTCCTTCCTTAATTGTGAAAAAAATTTACTGTGGTTTCCTTATTTTCTACCTTGCTTAAAGTTTCACTGTTAGAACTACTTATATTAAGATGTAGTTAAATGAGGTAGCTGCCATCATTGACATTCACTATGTGCTAGGCATAACTGTACTCAAAGCAGTCTATGAGGTAGGTGAACTTCTTTATTTGCACATTATAGACCGAGTTATAAGAAGATACCATGGAAGATTCTTCCTGATTGCCTCTAGAGAATACTTTTACAATTTTTGTTTGGAAAAGCCATTGCTATAATGACATAGACTAATTTGTCATATTAATGAGAGGCTTGGAAGCTAGGTTTCTAGACTTTACAAGGCTAGTGGCTAAGATGGGAAAACAGTTGCATGAAGTAGAGACAGCCTAAGCTTGAGTATAGGACCTCACAAGAAGGCCTGAGATGTGTCCATGTGGACGTATCAGAAAATAACTTTTCTCCTTTCCAAATATTTAATCTGAAGCTGTTCTTGAGTTACTGTATCCTTAATTACATAATTTGGGCCAAGCAAGAATTGATATGGCCTACTTTTTGGTTGCTTATATTTTCATTCAAGGATATAGTAACACACTTTATACTTTTTCTATATTGTGGACCTTTTAGTGAAATGATAGGCTTCTAGTCTATATGAGAAATGCTATTATATCTGAAATCAAAGCACATGGTAAATTGATTCCATGCTGTTTTTTGGAAGGCTAAGGTACCATGTCACACACTTTGAATGCTAAAAATTTTTAGAAAATCCCACAAGCAGTAGTGTTTGAGTAGATCTTACAGACAAAATTGATCTGGTAAAGCAGTATTCTTTGGTTAGGTGAAATATGAAAGACTGTTCTATCTGAACTGAAAATGTTTGCCACAGAAAATGTTTGCTATGGCACAGTAAACAGATGGAAGCTGCCAGCTTCTTGCTAACCAAACTGGCCTTGGTTAAATTTGCCTGTCTTCTAGACACTGAAGAACTGGGCAGTATAGTGATGGGAACAGAAAGGGAATTTGAGTTTAGCCAGTTGAACCTGAGGGATTTAGTGGGAAAACACACTTGGATAGTGAATAGACACTGGAAAGTCTTACTGTCTAATTTGAATTTTCCCAATATTCCTGTCATGGAATATTCTTTGAAGTGGAGTAAGTATGTCAGTATTTGGTCACCACTTGCTACAGATTAATATTATTATTTGGAAGTCATGTGCTAACAGTGTGTTTTTACATTTTCTTTATTGTCTCCCAAATTCCTTAAGAGTATAAGTGTCATATTGAGAATATATTTCATCAAGTGTTGGTCAGTCTTGAGATGTTTCCTATGACCTTGTTATTCCAACTTTGCCACTAAAATTTTTTTCATTAATTAAAACATTAATATTATGTGGACTGTATGACCATTTTCATTTGATATCCAATGTCTATCATGGTTGATATCTATAATGATAATGATGACTACTATTTATTGAACAATTTTTATTATTGGCCTTGTTTCCCCTGGTGCAGCATGTGGGAAGTTGTATACTGTTGGAACATTCCGTAATGTCTGAAGACATTGTGTTCTTACAACAGAGGGGAAAATGCAACTCTCCCTGGCTGTGGAAGCCAGTGATACTACTGAATATCCTGTAATACACATGACAGTCCCCTACAACAAAGAATGATGTAGTCCAGTAGTAACGAGGTGGAGAAGCCAAGCTTCCCAACATCTCTTATTTTGTTAATATAGATGCTGATTATAGAAGCTGTTATGCCCGTCTTATAGCTGAAGTTCAAAAGATTAAGGGAATTCTTCAACATTAATTAGCAGCGCATTAGAGCCAGGGCCAGGATCGAATCCAAAAATTCTGAATCCCATTCCTCTTAAATTAAGTCCTGGTTCCCGAATACAAACCTTATGTATTAGGCTAAGTCGGGAACTCTCTTTTACACTAGCTCCTTCATTTTTAAAATGAGATTTTCTGTCCTTTACCAGAAGTTTGTAGTAGTGTATTTGGGTGGGGGTAGTCAGGAGGGAGGAAATAGGGAATTTGGAGATTTTCAAAAAGTTGAGGTATTATGCTTAAATGTAATATTTTTGGCAAAAATCTGTAGTCATAAGCAGTGTGGGTGAAATACAAAGTGTATATTTAGACTTCAGTGTTGCTCATACATATGCATTGTTTTTAGATTAAGAATGAGAGCTTTTAGTTCTTGCTTTTCTTTGTGTCTTTCAAAAGCAATTTGATTTGCTCTTCTCTTGGACATGATGGTGATTTGTAGAGCTTGAGGATATTAGGAAATTGACCACTCTTTGTGGATATTTATGGATAGGAATTCACTTCCATGTTGGCAGCGAGGTAGATTTTGGGCATTTTGAACTGATGGTGTAATGGGAAGGTAAAGAGATGTTGGAAAGGCCAAGTTGCACCTTGGGGAGGATGGTGTGGAGAGCACCACAAGGAAACTGTCTCTTCTATGTGTCTGCGGTCACTGATAAATCTCAGCTTTGGCATATAGCCTGGCAGTTAAATAAGATTACTAAAGTATAAGAGATGAGAGAAGCTAATCTATTTTATTTGGAAATTCACATTTTATGAATGGAAAGTGCGGTTTAGGGAACTTGACAAATTCCCTCCTCTGTAATATGCCCCCTTCATCCCACAAACTGCCTCTGGAATAGTATATTTTAAGAACTGTACATTGAAGAATAGAGCCAGCGGCCCTGTGTTGTTCTTCACCTGCCCTTGCAGCCACCCATGTGCAGAGGGGCCAGGGTTGTCTTCTGGAGACTTGCAGTAGCTTTGCTTGTTTTGCACAGTTGTCTGCGCACAAAACAAAGGCACTTCTTTGTTTGCCTAGCATTCCCTTGGTCAATGGGGAGATTTAATAAAGAGAAAAAAGCTAAACATGTAGCCAGTACAGCTGAGGTAAGGCTGGTACCATGAGAATATACAAATAAGTCACTGGAATTACTGGTGAAGGAGTTGAAAATAGTTTTTCATCAGCATCCCCTGATCAAACATTTTAAGGGAGTAGTACACAGAAATGTGCTCAGTGTGGCAGTCAAGTTACCCAAAAGAATGATTTTTAGCTTTTCAGTATTCATTGATCTAACCTTTTCTGTCTTATACTAGTACCATGGCCACTATTTCTACAGGCGTTTCCTGATATTTATGATTTATGTTTAAGAGGAAAAAAGTTACTATTTTAGTGAGAATAGTTTTGGAGAGTCTGAAACAACATTTTACAAAGAAAAGATGAGATTTTGAGAAAAAAATAGGTTTTCTATATTATATCAAACCTTTATTTGAATTACAATAGTTAATTTGTGTTTCTTTTTCACCCTTAAATGAAATGAAGCTAATCCTTTGTTTCTTCAATCTGCCAGTTCCCCAGAAGCCTATTGTTTAGCAAAATGTAAGTACAAGTTACAATAATTACAGTACTGAAATGCCCCCATAGCATTTGATCATAGTATTTTATTTAAGGTAAGGAAGATAATTTCATTCATTTTCACAAGTGGTTGAAGGATTGTGCACCAGTCGATTTTCTGTAGAGACCATATGCACATTTACCAGTAGAATAAGCCCTGGCAGCCAGTTAGGAGTGTGGGCTGCTGAGAGTTTTGTCATGCTATTGGGGGGGTATTTTGTAGGGGGAAAAGAGCAAATAGTGGAGCTAACACTGAAGGTATGCTAGGTTTAGACAAGGGGGGGTGCTATGACATATAAATATCCCAGTGTCTCTGAGATCCTACGTCGTATTATTTCCACTTTACTCCTGAGGAAGTAGTAACACCCCCCCCCCCACTATAACTGACAAGTCTTTTTTTGTTGTCATCATCGTCATCTTTCTGTTTCTTTCATTTTTTTCTTTTTGTATTTTAGGGAAGGGTCTCCAGGTGTTCAGGGTCTCACTACTAGATCAGACTTGTAGTCATCCTCCTGTTTACAACCTCCCAAGAGCCGGGATTACAGGCATGTGCCACCATGCCCAGTCTCATTTGCTGTCTCAGCGTGTCCCAGGGGTGGGACCAACATTAGGACAAGTATTTTTCTGTTATACCCTGGTCTGTGGTTTGTAGCTGAATCAAGAAATGGATCTAAGGTAGATGTGGTGACAAGGACTTAAGGTCTCATTCCTCAGGAAGCTCAGATTGGGAGGATAATTTGAATTTAGCCTGGGCAACATTGTCAGACCCTGTCTCTAAAAGCAAAAACAAAACCAACAAGAACAAGGAAAAGAAGGTGAAAGGGAAAGGGAAGGAGGGAGGGAAAGGGTTGTAGGAGTGAGGGCAATAAGGGGAAAGGAGAGAGGAGGAGGAGTGGATAGGGAGGAAAGTGGCTTTTCTTGGGAGGGGCATGTTGCAGTTGGTTGACTTGAATACAGAGTTCTAAGGATTTGGATTCATCCTTAAATATTCCAAGGATTTCTTTTAGTTCAAGCATTTCCTTTTTTTTGGGCAGAAAGTTTTCACACACCTATGCACACTACCACTTTCAATGGACCTAATGGGATCTTGGTTTTGACAGTTTTTGTTATAATGGGCAAGTATTCCCTAATAATTAGCTCAATTTGTTAATACTTGTTCAATTTGTAAGGTATCCCTTGCCTTCGACATAAACATACTTGCAGTGGAATCTGGGAGATTTTTCTTAGTTCTGCTTTTGAATTGTTATTTGGTACTGCATTATTAAATGGTGCTGTATAGCCTGCTTCTATTCAGAGACATTTTATCCAAAATGGCAAGGAACATTTATCAATTTAAAGCCATAGCCATAAATGCAATTTTTTTGCAGTTGATAACTCAGTTTCATCTTTGTGTATTTTAATTATAAATAGACATGCAACCCCCCGATTTAAAATAGGTTGCCTTCAAAAGTTCATTGGGAACAGAGTTGCTTGAAGTTTGAAACATTTTTCCATAGTAACAATGTTAGGTTTCCAGGCCAACCCACAAAAACCTATTTAAACCATATTGTATAATTTCTGCTCTAAAATCATCATGGGGCCCACACAACATATATAATAATATTTCTATTGGGCAAATGCATTTAGAGTTTAGCTTGGAATAGCTAGAGCTTTCCTGGGATAAAACTGGATATTTTACAGTCCTCCTCTTATTTGGCAATGAGGATCAATGTGTGCCCCCCCCCCCATGGTATCTGTGGTTCTCATGACCTGGGATGAGATCTGTAGTAAGATGAAGGGTGGCAGAGAACAGGTGTCCTCCAAGGGTGCCTACATGATAACACACTTTTGGCTGCAAGTAGAAATCACTCAATGTAAATAACAGAGTCTGTTCTGTGACATATGGAATCTAGAACAAGTAGTCCATCAATGCTTAATTCAATAGCTCAGTGAACTTAGCTCTAGTTAGGTTAGGGTCTTTGAAATCTTTATAACCTCATGGTTACAAGTTATCTACAACTATTGTAGATACAGCCTCACATAATAACCTTCACAAGATGAGGAATAAGGAGTGGTCTTTGGATCTTAGTTAGGAAAATATTGCCCCCAACACACTTTCTCTCTAGCAGATTTCCCTTTATGCAGTATTGGCCAGAACTCTGAGTCATAAATTTGCTCTAAACCAATGATCAACTATTGAGCATCAAGCTGTTCTAAGTGGCTTAGGGTTTGTCTTCTGGGATCCACAGATGACCACCTTCACTAAGGGTATTCTTGAGCTAGTTTAAAGATCTGTTAACAAAGGTAAAATATCTGCTAGGTTAATGTGAATCTAAATCTTCCACACTGTGGCATTGTAGACACTGGCCTAGGGCTATAATATCTAAGATGTTGCTTTAGCTTTCCAACCAGCTATGTGATTTTGAAAAAGCCAAGTGCTTTTCCTTCCTGGCTTTAGTTTCTATAAAATAAGGAAGTGAGACAGATAATTTTTTTCTACCATTTTTAATTCAGAAATGTTTGTGGAGCACCTACATTGTATAGGCAGTTTTGTCTTTGAGGCATGGTGGATACTGCAGTGAGCCTCCAGTCGTGCTTCCTAGCTTTCTCCGTCTGTGCACCTTCATGTGAGAAGCTGGTAAAGCTGTGGGCATTGGGGTAAGGATGGCGTGCACAAGTGAGACCTTCTTTTTTTTTTTTCTTGTTTCAGAACCTTTATCTATTCACTCATTTTTGTGGCTGGCTCAGCCTGCCCCGAGGGCAGGCACAGCTTGTGGTGTCGGAGATCGAACTGAGGTCCTTGAAGCTGCCCAAGCTTTCCCAAATAGGCACTTTAGACCACTGAGCCATCCCGCCAGGCCCAAGTGAGACCTTCTAATAGTGGATTTCTACGGGAGTTCCTCAGGCTTGGTCCATTTGTGTCACTGCTTAATTTTGAGAATTCAAGAGATCCATCAGGTCCTGTGTGTCTTGGCCAGTTATTGTTCCTGACAGTTGTGTCTCTTTATTACTCACTGTGGAACAACACAATTTCAGTGTTTAATTTTTTTTTCTTTTCTTTTTTTTTTTTTTTTTTTTTTACATTTCTGCCTCTGAACCCAAAAAGAACAAAAAACCTTGATGGATTGGTGTTTTATTATTGATTTATTTCTGTTGCTGTGTTTAGTTGCTTGCTTTTTTGATATTCTTAGAAGCAGAGGAATTAGTGGTGGTGAAGCCTTTCTATTCTGCCCACTGTAGTCTCCTGGGTCACTGCTTTTTCTTACTCCATTCCCAAAGTGCATTAAGGTAATAATAGTGCTTCTTTGAGTCTAGAATACTGAGGTAAAATCTAGTCATATTCTCAAGAAATAGCCAGGTTTGCAAGGAGGAAAGTGTTTGAGGAGGTTGGTGGTGGGTACAACTGCTGAGGTCCTGGGGGTGAAGTGGGCACTCATCTTCTATGCTTCACCTCAGCTACAGCCACTGCTGCCAGCAGGGACACTTCTGAGGACCCGTGCAGTGCAGGTGGAGCAGGGGTCAAGGTCCGGAGAGGGGAAAGGCTGGGAAGCCAGTTGCTGATTTGTGGGGCCAAGAGAGAGAGAGAGAGAGATGGGGTCTGAGTATTGGCCAAGAAGTCATCTTCTGGAAGCCCAAGAGAGCTAACTTGACTTTCTGGATTGCTTTTGAATATCGATTTTTTCAAGAAAGGTGTCCATGTGTCAAATACAGCCTTAAGTTGAGGATTAGTGGGGCTGGGGAGACAGCTCAGGAGTGTAAGCACCTGCCAGGCAAGCACAAGGACTGACGTTTGATCCTTGGTGCTGTATGCTGTGCTGGCTCTGGAACCTTGGGTGTACCATGCCAGCCCCGAAACCAGGTATGGTGGCACACAGCTATAATCCCGGTGCTGGCATGGGTGAGACAGAAGGATCATTATGAGTCTGGCCTGGGCAGCGAGACCCTGTACCAAATAAATATTTTTTTTTAAAGATGAGGATTAGTTTATTTTATGAGTGATGGTAATGTATGTTTCAAAATAATTGTGGTGGTTTTTTTTTTTTTTTTTTTCAGAACCAGGAGTTGAACTCAGGCCCTTGCACTTGCCAGGCAAGCGCTTATTCTACTGAGCTATCTCCCCAGCCCCCAGTGGTGATTTTAATTATTATGTTTTCTAAAACTTTTGGGACATACAGGCAACCAAGAAGTCTAGTTTGTGTCATCTGTCTACTCATCTGTTGTCAGAGGCTTGCATATTGATCGCAATGACTGTCAACAAGATAGTACATATTTTAGGCTGTCTGAGCCACATCGTCCATGGTCCCCATCCTCTGTCCTCATAGCAGAAAAGCAGCCATGGGTAGCAGTTAAGCAAATGGGCCTGGCTGAGTTGCAGCAACACTATAGAGGATGGCTTCCTTTGTTTCCTTCAATTTCACAGAATTTTCATGTGTCACTAAATATTTTTCTTCTTTTCATTTTATTTAACTATGTCAAAATGGAAAACCACTCTTGTGGGTTGTGCAGAAATAGTTCTCTAAGGCTGGAGTTTGCAGACTCTGGATTTCTACTCAGTTTATTTACCTCTCCATGGACCAGTTCTCTTCCTTCTCCACCCTTTCTTCTATTAGCATGAGTCTGGTTCTGTTATAGTTTATATAAGTAATTCTATTTGTATAGTCAACTGCACTAAATATTTGTAAAGGAGAAGGAGAATAACCAATTTATTGGAATTTTATTCCATTTATTTATGTTTTGATTTTTTATTGGTGCGATTTAACTATATATAATGGTCACATTCATCATAGTAAATTTACACCCTGTACATGACGTATCTTCTTCTTTTTTCCCATTTGTCTTTCCTCCCTGTCACACCTCTTTTCCTTGTTTACAAAAGCTTTGTTTGCATTTATTATTTTCTTTTTTGTCACTCTATTTTCTTTAGTTTAATTTCTTTTTTGGGGGGCGGCTCAGACCACCCTATGGGCAGTGCTGGTGTGGCATGTGGTGCCAGGGGATTGAACCACGGTCCCCTGCGCTTGCCTAAGTTTGCCTAAGCAGGTGCTTTAGACCAGTGAGCTATCTGGCTTGCCCCATTCTTTTTTTTCCCTTTTTCTTTTTTTGTGGAACTTGGGATTGAACTCAGGACCTTGCACTTGCCAGGCAGGCACTTGTGTCCCTGAGCTATCTCCCCAGGCCCGTTTTTTAAATTTTAAAGAGAATACAAAAAAATAATTTAAAACCCTGTTGGAAATGATACAGAATTTCACTCTATAAAATAATAGGAATTCAACAGTGGTTGTCATGTTGCATATTGTTATCTTAAAATTAGTTGCTTAGATATCACATATAAGTATATTCCAGATGTAAAATTAAAAAGAGAGAAAAAAAATTGAAGCATTGACTGTACCTTTCAGGAGACCAGTGGAAATCACCAGTACAATTATTGAAGCTATCTTGCATATATATATATATATATATATATATATATATATATATATATATATTGCATATAATTTTTGTTATATATATAGTATAATTTTCCCCCTGCTTTCTTTTCTCCTTTCTTTCATCCCAGACTTGCCATGTAGTTCAGGTTGGTCCTGAATTCCTTATATAACCCAGGCTGGTCTTAACTTGCAGTAATCCTCCTGCCTCAGCCTCCTGAGTGAGTGTGCTGAGATTACAGGTGTGCACCACTACACTGGATCTGTATGTATTTTTTTCTTCTAAATGTTTTTTTTTATCCTTTCCTTTTTCACTACTCCCTTATTGCCATTCTCATTTGAACATTTTCTTCTCATGTCCTGCTTATTGTTACACATTTTGGTCCTTATGTACACTTCTCCACATCAGAGAAAGAATGAAGTATTTACATGTGTTTCTGATTTACTTCATTTAATAGTTCTTCTATAAACATGTGTGTACATATATCACTGTGGTATGATGCTTTCGTTCTTTTGGGGAGATACCAAGTAAGGGAATAGCTGAGTCAAATGGGACTGAAGATTTTTGTTTCTATGATCACTAGGGAGACAGGCCCGCAGTTGTCTCTTTGGTTGGATTCTTCTTTGATTTTGATATTTGGGTAACAGATGCCTTCAGGAATAAATTTGGAAATATTGCTCACCTTTCAGTTTCATTTCAGTTGAGAATTAGTGAGATTACCTCTTCTGTAAATTTCTTGTAGAATTCAACGGTGAATC
>PVJA010005997.1:48384-75866 GCA_004027025.1 Myocastor coypus
CTGCCTCAGCCTCCCGAGTGCTGGGATTACAGGCGTGCGCCACCACGCCCGGCTCTGTCTGCCATTTTGTTAGAGTATGAGTTCGCAGTATATTAATAATGTTTTGAATTTCTGTAGAATCTGTTGTGATTTTACCTTTTTCATTCCTAATTGCAGATTTGAGTATTTCCTTTTCTTAGTAAGATTTAAGGGTTCGTCAATTTTATTTAATCTTTCAAAGAACCAACTCTTTAATTCATTGAGTTTTTGCATTGTTTTCTTAATCTCAGTTGCATTAATTTCTAGTTTGATTTTGTAATTTCTCCCTTGTATGAACTTTGAGCTTGGGGCTGGAGAGATAGTTCAGTGGTGTAAGTACCTACCTCACATGTGCAAGGGCCTGAGTTTGATCCCCAGTACCAAAAAACGAAACAAAAAAACCCTACCCCCCAAAAAAAACCCCCGGAAAAACAAAAAAACTGAGCTTGACTTTCTCTGCTTTTCCTAGAACCTTGAGGTTCAGCGTTAGATTGTTTATTTGAGCTTATTCTTTTTGGCTGATGTGGGATTTTTCAACTATAAATTTCCCTCACAGGACAATTTTCATTGCATCCCATAAGTTCCAATATGTCATATTGGCTTTATCATTTAATTTTGGAAACTGTCTAATTTCTTCTTTATAATTTTGTCTGTGACCCACTGATTTTTGAGGAGAATGTTATATAATTTCCATGTGTTTACGAAGTTTTCATGGTTTCTTTTTCCATTCCTTTCCAATTTTATTGCACTATGAGCTGATAATATGTATGAGATAATTTCAATTTCTCTGAACTTATGTTAGTATGTTCTGTGAACTAGTATATGGCCTATTTTGGAAAATGTCCCTTGTATAGCTGGGAAGAATGTGAATTCAGATATTGTGGCATGGGACACTCTGCAGACATCATCAAATCCATTTGATTATAAGTTTGGTTCAGTTTTGATATTTTTTGTCTAGTTGACCTATTTGTGACAATGGGTGTTGAGTTTTCCTATTAAAATTATATTAGAGCTTATTTGAGTTTTCATGTCTGTTAATATATTTTGTATGGCTGGGTGGGCTGGTATGTGATATGTGTAAATTTGTGTTTTTTTCCTTTTTCTTGGGTTGTTCCCTTTATAAGAATGTAGTGACCTTCTTTGTCTCTCTTAACCAGTCTTGGCTTGAAATCCATTTTGTTTACAAATAGAATAGCTACCTCTGCATTTTTTCTCAGCTCTTGGCACATGGAATATTGCTTTCTATTATTTGACTGTCAGTCTGTGAATTTCCTTTTTCATTAAATGTATTTCCTGTATGCACCATATTGTTGGGTCTTACTTATGGGCCTATTTTACCAGTCTGTTTATTTTTATTGGTGAATTGAGACCATTTATATTGACAGTTATAACTGGCGTGCATTGACTTTTCCTTGTCATGTTATTTTCCTGTTGTTTGTTCCCTTCCCTCTCCTTTAATTGCTTGAACGGGTGGATTTTTTTCTGTTGGTGTTCATGGAATTGTAGTCTTCTTTATTTCTTTCCAGAATAGGCTTTAGAACATTTTGGCATGCTTGTTTGGTGGTCATAATTCTCTGTAGATTTTTTTTTTTGTCTTGGAAGTATATTATTTATCCATTAATTTTTGAAGATAGTTTTGTGGGGTATGTCAATCTGGGTTAAGGTTGCTTTCTTTTAGGGCAGCAGTTCTTGACCTATGGGTTGTGACCCTGGCAGGGGTCGAATGACCAAAACCCAGGGGTTGCCTAAAGCCATTCCAAATTATAACTGTAGCAAAATTACAGTTTTGAAGTAGCCACCAAAATTATTCTTTGGTTTGGGGTCACTGCAACATGAGGAACTGTATTGCGGGGTCATGACATTGGAAAGGTTGAGAACCACTGCTTTAGGGCTTGAAATACTTTATACTCTTGAGGATTTGTGTTGAGAAGTTTGGTGTGATTCTGATGGACTTTCCTTCATTTGTGATTTGTTTCTTTTCTCTAACAGCATTTAATATTTTATTCTTGTGTTGAATTTCAGGAATCTTGACAGTTACATGCCTTGGTGTAGATTTTCCTTTGATCATGGCTAAGTGGAGTTCTATATGCCTCATTTACTGTATGCCAAATTCTTTTCTCCATGCTTGGTAAATTCTGTTATTACTTTTGTGAATAGTTATGTTTGGGCCATGTTCTGCCTTTTCATAGACGCTGATCAATTTTATGTTATTTTTTTTTTCATTGTGTGATAGCTGTTGGATTGATGTTTCATCATCCCTTGCTATTATTAAAAGATCTTTTCTTTATGATCAGTAACTGTAATCTTGTTTTCTTTTCTTTCATGGTACCTAGAATTGAACTTGGGACCTTGTGCTTACCAGGCAGGCACTTATGCCACTGAGCTATCTCCCTAGCTCCGGTCTTGTTTTCTGTATCTGATATTCTGTCCTCACCTTGGCTTATTCTGCTGTGTATACCTTCAATGGAAGTTTTAATCTTCTGGGTATTTTTTGATTGTTTTACTGATTTAATTTCTTTTCTATGTTGAGTGTTCATGGCTTACATCATTCTCCTAAATTCTATTAAATTTGTATCTTTTCTAGAGTCACCATTTCTTCTGTTATGGTTCCTATCTCTATAGTTATCTGAGAGATTATTTTCAGCTTGTGATATTTCAGAGCCTCATTTATCTGCTTTGTTACTTTCATTGTTTACACTTAGAAATTACAAGTGTGTGACTTTTAGGTTGTTTCATTTCATCGCCACCTGGTTTTGCCTTTGGTGAGCTGGAAGTCTGGGGTTTTATCTTACATAAGTGTCTTTTTTTCTATTTTTGCTTTTTAGTTTAATTCCTGAGTTAATCCTTTTGTATATTGTTTATTATAGGTAGACTTATTGGTAGTATTTCAAACCCTTGAAAATGACTACTCCTCAGTGACATCTTTCAGGTATAGCTGGCTTTAGCATTTTGAGTCTGTTATAGGATCCTACCTCTTAAATTTATTTGGAATGAGAAATTGCTGCCTATTTGGCCTACTCCTGCTTCTTTGGCACTGGCCTATATAATATTGTATATGATCCTCAGGCAATTTCAGGAAGAAAAATTGGTTAGACAAATTATGTTACCTCCACTGATATAACACAATCAAAGGGAACTGTAGCATTAAACACAGCCTAGAAAAATAGCAAAGTGTGGAACTATTAATTGGCTACCTTTAACCATATGAACTGCATTTGTGGTTATATAAAAAATATAAAATAAGCCAGGAAATTGTATATAGTAAATATATCCTCAACATATGGTGGCTTTTCCCTTGCGGGTGGGGAACTTAAAAAGGTTTAGGGGGAAAATAGAGAAATAGAAGAAAAGATTAGAATCAAGGCAGAAAGACTAAGCAAGATTGTCAGAACTTTGGGAAAATGGACAAGAAGACAGGAGGGAAAGGGTGGAAAGGAATATAAACAAGAATAGAACAGAACACAGACAAAGTGAAAACTAGTAACTTCATATTAAAAACATTGATATTAAAAACTTGGAATCACGAAGAAAACACACACACAACAAACAAACAAAAATACAAATAAAAACAAAAGCCAAAAAAGGAAAATGAAGCAAAAAGAAGAAAAGAAAAAAAAAAAAGTCCACTTCAGGTCATGTCTCTGCCGTCACTGGTAGTCTGAGTGGGTCAATAGAGCCCAGATCTGGGTGGATTGATCTTATCACATCAGTAGTAGACTTACAGTGGGGTAGTGCTTAACTCTAGCAGGACTGCTCTTTCAGTTCCACTAAAATTCAGGTTGGTTTCTGACTCTGAGGCTGGAATCTGGTTTATTCAGGCTGTAATACCCTGTATGGCTCTTTCCAGCTTGAACTCAGCTCCTTGACCTCCTGACAAGTTGAGGCCTCACCATGACACTAGGAGTTGCTAAATCGAGCCAGCCCACATTGTGTCTTGAGTTCAAAGCTCAGTTGACCCCTCTCCAAGGTGCTTACTGGTCAACCATCCTCTCCTGGAGGACATCTGAACCTGAATACCTCACCAGATATCATAGTCTGCTGCACTCACTGCTCTGTGCCACTGATGTGTTTCTCTGTGGAAGCCTCTGGTGTCCCTAGGAATCACCGTGTGTCTGAAGGTTCGAGTCACCTCTCTTTCACAGTGGCTCAGGATTCGAGGAGGGAACACCACTTGCCAGCACTTGCCACGTTTCTCTTTGCTCATCTTGTGGGCTTTGATTCTTGCTTCAGATCTTTGCTGGGTACCAGTGATCTACTTCCCTCCTTCTTCTCTTCCTCATGTTGTTGTATTCCAGGGTCTGGACACCAAATCTTGGAGAGTCTGTTTCACTGCTCTTTATCGCTCTGCCATCCTGCCATCTTCCTATTAGAATTTTAGTATTGATTCACTTATGTTTTCTGTGGTTGAACTTGTACAAGCTTTATTATTATTATTATTGTTATTATTATTATTATTATTAAGCACTACATTTAGCACTATCATTTCTTTGCAAAATATCTTTAAGAAATTATATTATATGTAATAAATTATCAAGGATCTTAAGACTCAAAAAAGCAGGTGAATCATACCATTAGGTAAATTTATACGCACTGAGTAGGGCACTTTTTTTTTTTCTGAATCACAAAGACACGATTTGGATGAGTGTATATTACAGTTTATGAGCCTTATCCTTTACTGCAAATCAAGTGTTTATTCTACTTCTGAACTTAATTAGCAGCTAAGAGCTTTGTGCTTTGTATTTTAAGGAAGCATGTGATTTGTTCATTAGCTCAAAAGCAGATTAATTATTATATCTTTAGTCACCATCTGTAAACACATCTATATTGGTGAGCCCTCTCCTGCTGAGTTACCTTGAAATGCCCTGTGGTGTTTTATTAGCTTTCAATACTGTGTTTATTACAGCTGGCTAGAGATTTTTCAATTTAGTTTATTGACCACTGAAAGTTCAGGCTTTCAGTGAAAAGTACCCATTTCTGAATGTGAGGCTTCATTAGGGATGGCTATCAATTTGCTCTAAGCATTTTCCCTAAATCAAATTGCTTCCTGTATACATTAAGGATAAAAGTAATTCAATTATAAGGTAGTAGTTTAAGTACCCTGTGTATCACTTCATTTCATGAAGGAGCCATTGGGATTAAAATTGGTAATGTACATAAAAATAAATGTTTTTCTAATCCAGGGCCACCTCAGACAGAATTAATAACTACATGAGGGTAATAGGTTAAACAGGTATTGGTATATTGGTGCACAGGGATTTTGAGTGTCACTTAATTTTAGCTTTATGACCACCCTTTCAAGTTCAACTTGACTCTCAAAATTTAAATAACTTGCACAAGGTCATAGGTAGTGCTGGGCTGCAAATCAGAGTTAGTAGGACTAGTGGACTCATTACCACAGCCAGACTGTCTAATAGGTGACAGGTTGCTCAGTGAAATTTTAATTTCATATTATCAACAAATAGTTTTTTTTGTGTGTGTATGTGTAAGCATGACCAGATATTATAAGGACAACATTTATATTTCAAAATCATTCGTTCCTCACCTGCAACTGAAATGTAACTGGGCATCTGCTGTTATTATTGGTATTCAACACCAATAATAGCCCTGGTAGCTCTAGCAGTGTATCTTCCTCTAATTTCCTCTAGGTGTCCAGCTTGCCCAGTGCCTCTCCTTACACTGCTGGTTCTGTTTACGTTCTATTGTTTGCTTCTTCAGTTCGAAATTTACTTGCTGAGGCCCACTAACCTGGGAACCTTATTCCTTGATTTTCTGTGTCCACTGACTAATCTGACAAAGTAATGAAGGTTTGACTGTTTTTCACTGCCAATGGCTTCTTGTATCATTTCCTTTAGATTACATATTTATTTATTATGACTTGCTAGAGTTAATGCTTTACTGTGGTGTTACTACAGAAGCCAAATTTTTAGGCCCTGTACAGAGAAAATTCAAAGCTTTGAAGCCATAACTTTTAAAAAAGTTATTCTGGTAATGTGTTTGTCTTCCTGGAACCTCAGATTGTGACTTTTAATGTAATGTTATTTTTGCTTTGTTTCTGTGCATTTCAGTGGTGTTAAAGAGAATTGTAAGGGCCAGCCAGATAGCTCAGTGGATTAAGGTGCTTGCTTAGGCAGAGTCGGTGACCGAGGTTTGATCCCTATTGTGCAGTGCTGACCTCACCCCTGGGGCGCTCTGAGATGGTGACTGAGACTAGGTGTGATGGCGTGTGCTTGTGATTCTAGCTCTTGGAAGGCTGAAAACAGTAGGAACACTACAAGTCTGATCTGTGTAATGAGACCCTGTACTAAATACAGAAAAAAAAGATAGTTTTGGTGTATTTTTGAAAACAAGTTCTTATAAAATATTTCTTAAAAATCTTATGGGTAATTGAGAATGCCAGCGATTATTAAACTCTCTTTTAACTTTTAGGAAAAGACTTTGTGCAGTAATTTAGAAAGACCCTTCAGCAGTCAGAATATACTGGGAGAGGTCAAGTTCTAGGCTTCTGAAATCTTAACCATAGACCCAGGTGGTGGTAGCCCAGGAGTTTCTTTGAATTGAAATCCAAATGAGAGCTTGTGTACTCTTACTATCCTCACACTGTAGGGAGTCTTGTATCCTTAACAAAAGAAAAATATAAAGAATCTTAGAGACTAGATTGGAAGACAGTGGGTCTACAAAGGGATTTAATTTGAGCGCCCAAACTGTTTTCAGACCTTTAAACTGAAATAGTGTTATTTATAGTACCAATTGACTCATTTTATCTCTTTGGACATCGGCTTTCTCATCTGTAAAATAATGCAGGGTTGGGACAGGATCATCTCTGAGGTCTTCCATTTTTTTTTTTTTTTTTTTTTTTTTTTTTTTTTTTTTTTTTTTTTTTTTTTTTTTTTTTTTTTTTTTTTTTTTTTTTTTTTTTTTTTTTTTTTTTTTTTTGTCCCCAACAGATTTGAGAAGCCACAAGCCATTTAAAGCCTTTTCAGAAAAGCTTCTCAGGACCTTAGCATAGCTGAGCGATTACAAGAACCATCTCAACAGCATGCAGAACTCTCGGAATAGAAACAGTGAATATGGAGAGGCTGTCCCCAGGGTCTTTGCAGTGCACTTAGATCTGACTGCCGGTGGGGAGGAGGAGTCACTGTGTGGAGAGCATGTTTTACCTAAGTGATGGGTGAGGGAGGAGCGCCAGCTACCTAGTGGCTCCTCACTTGTGCCATGCCTCCCTATTTCTTATAATTGATGCACTGAACATGGATTCCTTTCTCTTTCTCTGTTTCCCCATTCTCTTTATTTTTCCCTCCTCCATTCCTCAGTCCCTTCTTGACTTTTCTTTCCTCCTTGACTTTCAAATGGGATGAAAGTAGGAATTTTAGGAGACAATTTTCAAAAAGTGGTAGAATTATATGTTTAATCTGAATATCCAGAGTTTATTTTTCTCAATGTGCTTTTTAACAACAAAGACTATTTAATACAAAGCCAGAATCCCTTCAGATCTGTTGAAAAGAATGATGCTTTGATTGATGCAAGAAGACTGTGATTTGAATCCTGTTTTCTCTTCTTGCTTACTATTTGTAGGACTATTGGAGAAACCACTAAATGTGTTGATTTATATATAAAATGTACATTGTATGATCCTTATCAAGTGTATTTCTTTAACACATTTAATCAGAAAGTGTATTTTAAAATGATTTACACATATATGCATACATACATATATGTGTATGTATATATATATATATATATATATCAAAGGATTACATGCATGTTAAAGGATTTCTTTATGTATCTAGGCAATTGTTTTCTTTCTTCTGTTTATTCTTGAGTTGTTAGAACATGCTTTATATTGTATTAGATTTTAAGTTCAATGACAGAAAAAACTCATTTTATTCATCTTTTTAGCCCCAATTTTTAGACCTACTAGTAAGGACACGTTTAGTAGATTTTTATTATACTAATGGGTATGAAGGCATATAATGTAATTTTAACAAGTTGATTTATAACTGTCCAGTTTTAACAAAACAGTGAGACATGAAGAACATAAAATATCAAATTTTATTATAATATTTGATTAAATGCTTTACTTTCTGTTTATCCATTTTAAATGTTCAATTCTCTGCACCTTGTAAATCTTATAAAGCATTTTTGGGACAGCCTCTCATTCATTCTTAACCCATTCATTTGCCCTATACTTTCTTTTGTCCTTACTTTCTTTACGAACTATCCCTTAAGCTGCGCTAGGATCAAGACGTAGTTCATACTACGCTGAGGCATGTAGCCAGTGGAGAAGACAACAGAAAGAGTCTACACATGTGAATATGTAATGGCAGACAGAGAGCACAGGGTCCAAGTGAGAAAGAATGACGGCGTCCTCTACTGTAGTTGGATATGTGCAGGTTGATTGTGTAGCAGCGTGTAAGAAGGCCCTTGGCTGGGAAGATAGCTTGGCGGTGTAAGCACCTGGCTTTCAAGCTCAAGGACCCAGGTTTAATCCCTGGTTCTGCATGCTGTGCGGGCTCCATGCCATGTCAGCCACTGAAACCGGGCATGGTGGCCCACTCCTATAATCCTAGCGCTGGGGAGGCTGAGACCGGAGGATCGTGATGAGTCCCAGCTGCATAGTGAGACCCTGTATCAAATGAATAAATAAAAGATTAAGTAAACGAGGGACCTACTCTTGAGGGTAGAGAAAATCAAACCCCCAAAAATCCAAGTGATAGAATGCATCAGACATCTTACATGCTGTATGTCAAGCTCCTGCGGTGGGAAAGAAGCTCGTGGTGGCAGAGAATTTGAAGAGTCTCCTGAGGGTCAGTGCCATGAGGGGGAGGCGGCGCTGCTCCTTGGGGGTGGCAAACCCGCTCACATGTTACTTGTTTTTCTCTTTTAAATAAAAATTAATGTATGAGTCATTTTTCATAAACTATAAACCTCAGTTGTTGCAGTGTTGGCCCTTCGCAGTAAGTGAGTGGGTTTTGGAGTGCAGCTTGGGAATTCTTCGCTAAAAGGTTCCCTATCGGTGGCCTAGTTCCTCATGTGTTTTTCCTTTACTGAATTACTCCCTGCATGTGTTTTTCTTTGTGTTCCGTTTTCCTATGTATGACTCCTTTTGGAAACAGTTTTATTTACTGAGGTATTTTACTTGGATCATTACTCAGATAATTTACTGAGTAAATTTACTTATTGACATATTTTACTGAAATAATTTACTTTAATGTATGGTTCAACCATTTAATGGGTACAATTCAGTGACTTAGTATATTTACAGAATTGTACAAGTCATCAGAGTCAAGTTTAGAATATTTTCATCACCAGAATACCTCTATGCTTGTACCTCTGGGCAATTTCTTTTTTCTTTTTTTTTTTTTGCGGGACCAGGGTTCTAACTCATGACCTTGCACTTGCCAGGCAGGCCTTTGTGCCACAGAGCTATCTCCCCAGCCCCTCTCTAGGCAATTATTAATGTACCTTTTCCCTTTATTCTTATATATGCTGGGCATTTCATGCACATGCATCCATATCATCTGTTCAGTTACTTTTTACTTGTACCCAAGTCATTGCAATTTTGGGCTTGCTCTTCCCTTCCCTTGTTCTAGGAATAGTTTTATTCTGTCTCCATACATAGGAATTTAGAACAGTTTCCATATTGTCAAATGGAATAATGAAACACATACTGAGAACACTGGTCCTTCTTGTTATTTGTTCTTGTTCACTGTTTAAAAATCCTTACATATCACCATTTGGTTGTCTCTTCTCTGTTAGGCAAATCTGATCTCTTGAGGAACTATGAAACACATGAGGAACTATAAAAATGTTTAGAATTTCTATAGTCTATGTGCTGTTGAAGTGAGCACAAGACTTAGAAATTTTGTTTGAGACTTTGCAATGTGATGATAAATTTCCATAATACTTCCATGCCCCTCCAAATAAGAGGAACACTTGGAAAGTGTTTTGACTCTTACGTAGCCCCAAGAGGTCATGTGATAAAGGCTTGGTTACAAGCCTGTGGTGTTTCTGAGAAGCGGTAGAAGCATTCTGAGGTGGGGCCAGTGGGGAAAGGGTCATTGGCGTGTCCCCTTGAAAGGGCCGTAGGTTTTGTCCACTTTCACCCTTTGTTTTCTTGTCACCTTGAGGTAAACAGACATCTTCCATCATATGCTCACCACCACAATGTGCTGCCCACCAGAGGCCCATAGCAATGGGAATAAGTGATGGTAGACAGAACTCTCTGAAACCAAGAGCCAAAATAAAACTTTTTCTTCCTTTGAATTGATTTGTATCAGGTATTTTATCATAATGATGGAAAGCTGACACAAGAGGGTGTATGCTTTGAAGTTTTGCACGGTAAAATACAAATCTTTACCTAAATGTATTCTACTGATTTCTTAGAAAGAGCAATTACTGTTTTTAAAATAAAACTGTGATAATTTGATGCTTAATACTTATTAGTATGGACCAACTCAATATTGATTGATTGGTAATTACTAGCACAAATTAATTACTAACTGGATATTCAGAGTCTGATGAAAATCAAAATGTTATGATTAATGTTAGTTTATTATTTGTTTACTTTTATTTGGTACAGGGTCTGCAGGGTCTGCAGGATCTCACTACATAGATTGGACTCACAGCGATTCTCCTGTTTTCAGCCTCCCAAGCACTGGGACTACAGGCATGTACCGCCATGCCCACACTCAGCAGACCTTGGGAGCAGGGCTGGCAGGACACACCGGGGATTGAACCCCGGCCACTGTGCTCTGCCTAAGCAGTCGCTTTAGTCTGCTGGGCTCTCTCGCCAGCCCTTAGTGTTAGTTTAGTTCATTTGTTCATGGGGGAGGGGGTGAAGTCTACACTGTTAAACCACCTTCGGAAGTACATTCAGAGTCCTTCCTGGGCCAAAGCTTTGGCATTGTCAGCACCCTTCTACCCATGTGTGTGAGAGAAGGAAAGCAGTGTCAGTGTTGTGAACGAGGAAGGACAGTGGAGGCAAAGCTGCTGTGGGAAGCAGTGAGGCGCTTAGGCCCAGAGAGGACTGCAGACCCCTTCCCTGAGGAAAGCAGGTGGGCCAGGCCGTCGGCCTCCCTCAGCTTTGCTCTTTGCAATGTGAAGATTAAAAAACTTAAAAATTACATTTGTTATGATTGATAATTGGAGTCACAATTAAACGGTAGTCCCTTCCCCACTTTGTTTCAGCCAAAAGCCAAGCTGACATCAAGCATTTAGGAGCTATTTCAGCTAATGGCAGCAGATAGATTCTTAGGCAGAATCACTGCTTGTTCTTTGGGCCAGGTGGTAATTACAGACTTAGAGAAGCAAGGCTTGAGTGTGTTCCATTCTCTAACACCTCTTTAAAATCCTGTATTGCGTATTTGTTTGCTTCCTTTCCTTTGCTCCCAAGTCACAGCAACTAAGGGCTTTTTCTTGCCTTTGCTGTGGCAATGTGTCCCAGTGACGTGATTTCTTTTTTTCTTCAAACAATTAGTAGCTTCCAAAATCTATACTAGCCTACACATTGCTAACTACAGAAGCTAGAGCTACATTCAAGGTGTTTAGCAACTATTCATATTACTAAAATTGTAGTAATATGAAGAACAGGGAAAATGTTTTGTCATACCTAAATGTTATTCAAAAGTTATGATTGAAATTTGTAACCTGTTCTTCTTGAGGATTATAGAAAAATCCTTAGTGTTACTTTCTGAATTAAGGAGAATAAATGAATCATTTTTGAAGAGACAGTGTGTTCTTTGAGTAACATTATTCAGAAAATGTATAGCATCACCAAATGACCTTGGCTGAGTTCCAGTTCCTTGGACCCATGAGACCTTAGTTTTGTTATCTGTAAAATAAAAAAAAGTTTGGCCTACATTGGTCTTCAACGGAATGGGCTATGCAAGGCTACCCACGAGAAATAGTACTTTCAGCAAGATGCAAGGTTGTTCTTTATAATAAGAATCCCAACATATCTGTCTCCCCCTTCCTTGAGTAAGGTGATGATGTTTATTATTTGATTTTACTTTTGTATAAAACTCTGAGATTCATGGTCTCTTAAAATAAGTCAGAATTAAATCAATTGGTTACAATCTTTGGGCCTTGCACTAACTCCGGGCCCTCTGCCCTTTAGTGTAGTTGAAACTGTTCACCATGGAAGCAGGTAAGGCCAGAGGTCTGTTTGTCAAGGATAGCAAATCTTGGTTCACACGTCTCTTCCCCACCCGGCTCTTCCGCACCTGGCTCTTCAATCTTAGCTTTTGTCACAAACTGCATTGGAAATTAACTGCACAAAAACAGAGCTATGAACTCTGGTTCAAGGCTGAGCTTTTTCCACCAAAATCGCGCAGGGCGTGTGGCTTAGTTACTCTTCTCTTATTGCTGGGACAAATACCTGAAACCCAAAATAAAGCAAGGAAAGGTTTATTTAGCTCACAGTTACTGGAGGTTTCAGTTCAAACTTGGCTGGCAGAGAGCAGCAGTTCATGGCAGTGGAACAATTGCAACAGAAAGCAACCAACCAACCAGGGGAGCAGAGAGCAACAGAGAGAGTCTGTCTCTCTGTCTCTCTTTATGTTACATTCAGGCTCTCTGCCTCAGCCTATCCACCTCAGGCCACACCTATAATCCCAGCAGTACTCAAACCCATAATCCTATTAATACTAAAACACGTAATCCCGGTGGATCATGAGTCAAGTCTCTAAATCTAGAAGTCCTGTCCCATGATTGAGGCTTTGTGGGGACAACTAGACACAAACCATAACATTATGCCAGTAAAAAGCAGGGTTAATTAAAAAAAAATTCTAGTCTTTGGACATATCAAAATTTCATAAATACATTTAGAGCAATTTATTCCTCATATCGCCCTCCGAAGAGAAAAAAATGTCTACTGAGCTTTTAGTTAAGCTGTAGTGTTATTCTAGATGACATATGAGAAGAGTTGTCAAATATCCATGGCTTGAGATGAGAAGCAGCAGGACTTCTTGTCGTTTTAGGTGAGCTTAGAAGCTAAGTCTCCTGGCTTTGACATCAGCTTATTTTTAGCAATGTGTGATGTCTACTTTTTCTGGTTATTGTCCCAAGGCTCAGTTTTACCATTATAGGATGCACACATTCAGCAGAAATGAATGTTTTCACTCAGCAAACAGTATGTGAACACCTTTCTAAATGACTTAAGTGGACTCAGTTTGGGTTGTTTTGTGTTTAAAAATGGAATTTGGGATAGATAACTGAAAGCATAAAGTGGAAAAATGATTTTACAGAACAAAAGAGAAAGCAACCTGTTTCTCTAAATGATTTCATGTCACTTCCTCTGAGAAAACCATTGGAGTATTGGAAGTTGCTATGGGGAACATACAGTGTTGCTGTGGCATTGCAGCTTACTTTTTTATTTGCTTGCTTGAAGTTATTCTTTAATTAGTATCTGCATCTACATATCTGTATATCTATACACACATATCCGTCTATCTGGATTTTAAAAATTATAATATTATTCTGCTTCAGTGTAAGTGCTGCTTCTTAGGGAGTGCCAACAGAGCACTGATTATAACGCTCACCTTCCTGGAATGGGTCCATTACAACCATTGTGGAAGTTTCCTGTAAATGTGCTGATTCCTTGGCACAGTAATGTTCTCTGTGTTTGCGCTGTGGGAGTGCTTTAAAGTTCAAGTCTCCTTAGCAAGAGCCTTGGTATTTCAGAGACTGAATTCTCTGTGGCTGAGTAATAAAAGTAGATCTGCTCTACTCCTCATTCTGATGGGTAGCATATGATTTTTCATTAATGTCATAGTGCATATTAATTAAGAAGCATTATGGAAAGACTGCTAGAGAAAGAAATGAGCCTTGGAGTGACCATATAAAATCTTTAATAACTCAGATAGATCAATGGATAAAGACCAATGGAGCCAGTGGTTAATTTCCACCATTAGTTATACTTATACCTGTCACTATAAAACTTCATCAATTGCTTATAGCTTAGAGATTTTCATGCATGACTCTATTTGAAGCCGTAGGAGTTGCCTATGAATACTTAGTGGTAGAAGTTAGTTCCAAGGACTGCATACATGGAAAAAAGTAGAGGATCAGTGGTAAGTTCCCACATGGTGAGCGTTATTGCTTATTCTGAAGCATGAAGTGTGATTCTGAATCAGATTTGTGTTTCTGGTTTCACCTTGATCTCCATACACAACTCTACCCTTACTTATAAGTTTTGGCTAAAACCAGAAGTATTTTTCTCTCCTTATTTGTTACATTGGAAATTTCAGAGGAAATTCTTTTCATCCAAGAAAAAGAGAATCAGGCTAGTTTTGAGATACTAAAAATAAAGCTATGCAAAACTGTTTTCAGAGTAGAATTCATTGGCATTTGTTTCTATGCATGACAGCCCCTTCGAATATAATATTGAATCAAACTGTGATTCTGACTTCAGCAATTTGTAGAGACAGTTGAAGAACAGTGACTGTAGATTTTCTTACATTGCAAAAGATCTAATTTCAATCCCTCTTCTATAATAATAACAATAACAACAGTGCTGAATTATTTTTCCTTTTCTTTTTAAATTCTCAGTAGTTACCTTTTTAATCAGATAAAATTTGCCTCATTTAAAATGTGACATAGTAGAAAATGTCTTAACACTTTTTTCAAAATAAGAAAATCCTTCTAAAAAGGAAATTGTGACTGCTGGCAAAAATTTTCTGGTGAGGGGCTGGCGAGATAGCCCAGTGGTCTAAAGCACCTGCTTAGGTCAGCCAAAATTTTTTTTTTTTTTTTCCCCTGGGTTTGATACTGTGAGCTCTCGTTCCCCCTGCAGGTCTCCTCTCCCTCTCTACTTTTAAAGAGTTTTCTTCCTGTGGGTGTTACCAAGACTTCAGGGTAAGAACAGGATTGGAAAGTAGTGTAAGAAGGGTTTAGCGTTCTTGGGTTCAGGTGAGAGGGAAGGATAGAGGGTAGAGGGAAGAAAGAAAGAGGTTGGAGAGCTTTCTGTAGGGGTGTGTGTATGCCTGTACCTGTGTGTGTAGGCACGTAGGGGCGGGTGTGTGCCTGTACCTGTGTGTGTAGGCATGTGTGTGCACACAGGTGTGCGCATGTGCAAGACTGGGCTCTTGCCACAGTGGGCATGGGAGTGGCACAAACCAAGCCGAGAATGGAGAGGGGGTGCCCTTTCCAGGAACTGGGAGCCAAAGAGCTGGGTTTGCTTTGAACTTGCAGTAGCCAGTGAAGTAGGGGCTCAAGTCCATCTCGTTATGAATTTTGATTGATAAGGAAATGTTGAGGGGTAGCTCTTGTGTTACCGATTACAAAATCGAGGGGAAGAAAATGAAAAGATGAGGGTGAGTGCTTGCTTGAGGTGATTTAGTCAGGGACAAAGCTGGGATGAAAAGCTGAATCTGTTTTGATACAGAGTATTTTATTCTCCTCATTAGACTTTGCTGACTTTTTAGAATTTTATTTTTTTATTTTAGCATGATACATGGTAGAGTCCCCAACAAATAAGTTTTATGATTATGCCTACATTTACTAACATTTCTAGCTGTCTTCCATTTCTAACCATAGTGATTACATGTATGAAAAATTAAAATGGTATGTTTTAGAAAGTGAAAAGTATGCTTACAAATATTTAATTTTAATAGATATTATTGATCCATTATAAAATTGAATTTTTAGGATGTTTCTGTGTATGCCCTATTGTTGAATCATTAATAGGACATATGATACTCACAATCAGTACACATTGTGCTTAGCTGTTCATTTTCTGAGAGTCAGGAAGAATTGGCAGATTTCATGAATTGTGTGAGACAGCTGTAGTTGGCCAAAGTTCATTCATTCATTTGTTCTTTCTTTCTTTCTTTCTTTCCTTTCCTTTCCTTTTTCTTTCTTTCTTTCTTTCTTTCTTTCTTTCTTTCTTTCTTTCTTTCTTTCTTTCTTTCTTTCTTTCTTTCACCAGGGATCTAACTCAGACCTTGCGTGCTAGTATTTCTTATATAGTATGACTAAAAAAGATTTTACAGATGTGATTAAATTAACATGAGATTATTCTGCTCATTGTGTATCATGCAGATAGGCTCTAAATGTGATCACAAGTATTTTTTCCAGGGATAGAGAGGGAGACTTGACACATACGGAAGAGGAGAAGGCCATGTGATGAGTAAGGTAGACTGATGTGCTTGCAGCCACTGGACACTGGACCTGGTTCTACCACAGAGCCTTGACAGGGGGCATTGTTCTGTTAATACCTTGACACCAGCCAGGAACACTGATATCAGACTTCTGTCCTCTGGAATTGTAAAAGCACTCAGTTCTTTTGCTTTAAAGCACCAAGTTTGTGGTGTTTTTTTCCAGAAGCTGTGGAAACTAAAATGTCACTAACAGAAATCTAAGACCTGAGTCACCCTTTGTCTATGAAAAATACAACACAAAACACAATACAATGCAACACAGCAAAACAAAACAAAACACAACACAACCATGGTGGAATGTAGGCACTTTTCCCCCAAGTTAAGCTACTCAGTACTTAGGTAAAATTCATGTCTTGTTAAAATGAAATTTCCAGACATTCTGTTTTTTGATGAGAAGCTAGAGGAAGTAGTCAGGGACTCTTGTCAGCAGGAGTATGGCTTATGTCTGCTATAGAAGATAGGGTTGGTCAGGCCAGGAGTCGCGTCACATACCTGTGATCCCAGCAGTTGGGAGGTGGAGGCAGAAGGATCACCATGAGCTCAAAGCCAGTTTGAATGACGTAGTGAGGCCCTGTTTCAAAAACAAATGGTCTCAAGAAGAGATCAGTATTGTGGATTTGGTTACATATTTTTAAAAATTGTAGTAACAGCATGTAAGTGTGCAGACCATTTTGTAGTTTTCTCTTTGAGTCCACAACGCTAAAAAATTAATAAAAGACAGCATACTTCTCAGAACTAAGAAAAAATTTTGCTACATTTGGACTAGATATAGACAATATCCCAGCTCTTGTTTCTTATTTTAATGCAAATCAACAAAACAAAGAAACAGTAACAATGCTTTGTATTATGTAGATGAAATTATTAGTAATTATATTTTGCTAATAGATATTTTAATATTTAGCTGTGCAAATAACTACATCCACCTAATGATTCAAAAATTGTATGTATTTTTGCTTGTTATGCAATACTTTGAAAGATAAATTAACCTTTTTCTTTCTAATACCAAGGGTCTGAACTTATATGCAGGTATCAAATATATGCATAATGGTTTGAAAGTGTTTAGTAAGAAAATGTCACCTTAGAAACAAAGTCAGTCTATTGACACAGCGTTTAATTTCAAGGTTACTTATACTTTGAATGGGAAATCAAACTGTAAGTATTTTCTTCCCATTCAGTAGCTACAGTAGAATTTGACTTCTTATTGCTTCCTAAAGCTAAAATTCTCAATGAGCAGCACTTTTCTTTAGAATAAGGCAACCACTATGGAAACAAGCCTCTTCAGCTGGCGAGGAGTCTTGTTCCACGATTAGCAAGGAAGTCATACTAGGCTTCACACATGTGAAAATTGAAATGAGGCCCTGCTGAAGCCCAGCTCTATTGTGGGGTAATGAGCACTTTGCAGAGCCCTTTCGGAAGGAAACTGAATTGTTCCCTTGCTGGTTTTAGTCCACCCGAATGAGGTGATTATGGTTTCTTAAAAGGCACTTCAGGACTGCAGAAAATTCGTCTGTTTGAAAAAAGATTTTGCTCACAACTGGTGATAAAATTTAAAATCTTGAATATTTTGAGAGCACCCTAGCAAGGGGTTTAAAATTATCTGAAAATCCTCCCTTTGATCCTAGGTATACAGAGTCTAAAAACCCATCAGTGCCTACAGGCAGGGCTCTGCTTCTTGAGCTGCTGTGTGCGCAGGATATTTTGCATAGTAAATAGTTTAAAACTCTGCTATTCAGAAGAGAATGTTAAATACAGAGGAGGCCAAATATCTCTGAAAAGAGGGCAGATTTTCATGATGCCAGGATACTTGTTATATAGACTTGAAGACAGCCTGGTTCATTATATATGATCTTACATTGTTGGAACATTTGAAGCTCTTTTGTGCTCCTGGTGGAACGTCTGAGGCACCCTCAGGTATTCTTGCATCAGTTATCCTTCCACACCTCCACTGACAGCTGTCACTCTTAGCTTGGAGTTTCTGCTCCATATAGAAATCATCATGACCCACTGTGTGTCTGTTACTGGGATACAGACACCACCACCACCACATTAGACTTTGTTGTTAGTTCTCCAAAAGGGACCACTTGTCGTAGCAGTGCTGTCCTGTCTGGGCTCAGCTCATCTCCCCGCTGAGGGCTTCCCAGCGCACCCTTACCCAGGCCTCTCATCTCTGGCTGCATGTACCGTAGGACTGCAGACTCTCAATTTCCACTGAGTTAAAGTCATCTGCCTTTTTGTAGAAGGTTAGCGCTCTAGAACATTCAGCTTCTCTCACATATGGGGAGTGGTCCCATAGCAGCACACCTTGCACCAATCTGAGGGCCCTCTTCCCTTGCAGCTCTCCATTGTCACAGCCCTGGGCATAGCTGTGAGGAATATTGAGGTCCTCAAAGTCTCTTGGCAACACTTTTTGGGTCCCACAGGTTTTGGACTCCTTGAGGAGATTATATATAGTAACTCCACTTTCTGCCATATCCTCCCCCAAACGTGGGTGACACAAGGACAATGTTTTTAACTCCTCTTTTGTAAGCTATTGTATGCTGTTTACTTATATCTATTGTTGAATAGATCTCTGAAGTCATTTGCATATTGTAGAAAATATTGTTCTTAGTTATTTCCAAAAAATCTGAAAAAAGTCCTTCAGAGAAATCAGGCAATGCAGATATAATATTTATTAATCCTTTCTACACAAGTGATTAAGATATTTTTGAGGGCCAGGGAGATAGCTCAGTAGCATAAGCGCATGCCTGGCAAGCGCAGGGTCCTGAATTCAATCCCTGGTACCTCAAAAAAAAAAAATATTTTTGAGAAAGTTCTTTTGGATAAAGCTTATGGTCAGTATGTTTAAGAAGATGACATTTCATAAGCTATTCTGTTTATTGTAGTGTTTGTTAAAATTACCATGTAAAATTGAAAAGTATGTAAATTAGATGAGTTGCTGCTATAATTAGGTAAAAGTAAAAACCTAATTTATAGGAAGTGTCCCTCTCATTCTACATATTAATATTACATATTAATTATGTACCTATTATATGTAATACAAATGATGTTATGTTAATTTTGTGCAGAATGTGGTTAAACATAACATATCCTTAGAGTAGGCATTACCTAAAACTTTTGTGGAATATGGTAGATAGCCACATTAGCAGATGAAAAGAAGATCAACTTGACAGTGGCCACCTGTTATGTCGCTGAACTTTGTGTTGCTAAATGTATGCTGTGGTTTAGAACTAACAGGGCCTCTCAACATCTCACATAGTCAGTGGTGGCAATTTTGAAAGATGACTGGATCATAGAGCACTGTATTCCTCGGTGGATTAATCCATTGAAGAGATCATGGCTGAATAGGGTAGGGGTTTGGTTGGAGGCGATGGGTCTCGTGGGGGATGTCACCAGGAAGGTCATTCTTATCTCTAGTTCCTACCTTTCTTTCCTCTGCTTCCTGGCTATCTTGGGGTCCAGTGGCTTTTCTCTGCCACATCCTCCCACCATGCCATTCTGCCATGGAGCCAGCCAACCATGGGTTGAGTTCTCTGAAACCATGAGCCAAAATACACTTGCCTTTAAGTTGTGGGGGTTGAGTGTTTGAGGGGAACTGGCTGTTGAAGTCGGAGTTTGCAAGGCAGTGGATTCAGTATACAACACATAAATTTAGAGGATTATCTTATAATATCCACTCAGAAAGTCAAGTGCCAAAGAGTGCAAGAGATCTGTCTGGTGTCCTAAAGACCCAAGGAATCCAACTGAAGTCCTGGATCCCTTTCACCATGCCTCCAGGAATCCAACCAGGGGGCTAGAGCCCAGAGCAGTGTTTCTTACAAGTTTGTATCAAGGGTCTACAGTGGCCAGACCTAGGGGCCAGTGGTGGAAGCCAGAAAGTCTGCACTGGCAGGCAAAGGATCTGTGCCAGCAGGCTGAGGGGTTGCACTGGAGCCAGGGAGCTGGGCTTAAAACAAGGGCAAAGAACAGAGCTCCCTACTGAACAGCACCTCTGTCCAGCAGGGATAGTGGGGACCCAAAGCTTGTCCACCCACAGGAGCAGCCGAATTAACTCCACGAAAAGCATCCACAACAGAGCTTCTCTGGGAAGGTGGCAGTGTGCCATCTACTCGCCCAGCTTGCTTAGGCAAATGTTTTAATACTGAGCTGCATCTGAGCTATACCCTCTGTGCTTTCTGGAACAAGGAGGCCTGGCTAAGTTGCCCAGGGCCTTGAAATTGTTATCACCCTCTTTCTCCTTTCTGAGTAGCTAGAATTACAGGTGCATACCAGCTTACTGCTTGTCATAAAAAGAAAAATCCCCAAACCCCTAAGATATCTACATGTCACGCCATGTTTTGGTTTTAATGACTTTTAGATGCTTCACTGTGATGCAAATAAGTAATTAAGCCAATGTTATTGAAACATTGTGGAAATAAAAATTTTTTCTGATTGAGGATAATGTTGATTATTTAAAAACATTTAGAATTTTTTAAAAAGATAAACCTAAATATCAGCTCTGGTGATGGTGATGTCCTGTGCTTTTAAATGGACTGCATCAGTGAGGGCTGTGCTGCTATGTCATTGCAGATGCCAGTCATCTGTCAAGTTAGCACTGGTTGGTAGCAGGGGCTGTGCGTATTTGTGTGTAAAAAGATGGGTATTAGGATTAAAGCCTTGTTCAAATGAATAGGGGACATTTAATTAAGCAAAAGCACCATTATAACACTTAAATAATTATTGCACAGCACAGTGAGAGGATTCTAGATCACCCAACACCTGATTGAAGTAAGCCAGAAAGTAGAAGTTGCAGAGAGATATATTTTAATTTATACTGAGAATATCTACACATTGATTTTTTTCTAATTTGTGTATCAATAGAGTGAATGGGATGAAACTTTGATAGAGGTATAAGTGATCTGTCAGAGCTGAGTGGGGAATTTCTTAGAAAGGAATAGTCTGCATAATTAATTAAAAGTGCTACAGGTAGGAAGGTACCCTGAGAAGAGATGGTCAGGGCACCCTTCAGAAATGGCCAGTGGAGCAAGGGATAGCATTTCTGTAGAGGAAGGGCACACAACCAGCATGTAAAAATATTGATGTATCAGGAAGCATCTCCATGTCAATTGGTTGGAGAAAAAAGAAATAGAGGAGAACTATGTCAGCAGCAAGGATCTTTTTGAAGAAGGATTCTATCAAGTGTTCTGGAATTCTGATTGCTTTGCTGTACTGATGACAGCCGTAAGCTTTGGTCACAAGTTAATATCAAAAACAAAACAAAAAACCCAAGTTAATATCAAGCTAGGTTATTTCTTGTATAAATATTTTTAGAGAACAGTTCTTAGTGCATTGCCCTTTGAATAGACTTGCTTATATTTGATTCTAAGCATAAGCCTGCAATATGGTAAGTCTTGTTTAATATTCAGAGTTGTTGGCTGAGGCACCATTGTATTTGACTTCTGGGTTGGCTCGGTCAGGAAAACAACAAAGGAACACGTTTTGCTTCATAGCTGCAATTATTGTCATTGACATTGTGGTTGACATCTTGGCAGCCCAGATACTAAATTGTGTGCCTTATGGAACTAAATGTAATTAACGTAGTTTCTCAGGCTTACAAGAAAGGGACCTGGGCTTGGGAAGTGATTAAATAGACCTCATTTGAATAACAATGGATTGCAAAAAATTCTTTTACTTTTATCCAAATCATGTATGTAAGTTATACATTAGATGTTGGCTGTTTTTGTGTATTTTCTTTTAGCAAAAAGAATTTAGTTTCAGTATATTAACACATCATAGAGAAAGAGTTAAAGATGTCAAGCTCAGGAGGACAAAAAGCAGCCAGAGTGGAAAATCCCTTCATTCTAGCATTTTCCCGAGAAGCAGAACAGTCATTTCCTAATCTCCTTATAATGCCCTGGGGGCCTGAGACCATTATCATTTAAAGAAAAGTAGGAATTGCAATGTGTTTTAGAGTGGTACCAGTAACAAGAGAAAAACACTAAATCGCAAAGCACATTTAATTTTTTCCCTCAGTCACTTAGCTGGTAGGTTGATTAATTCTTATTGAGGGGAAGTTAACAAGGATATGTGGAATGTTATTTTGCCTACTTCATTTAAGCACGGTTATCTCTATGTGCTTCACCCTACATTTCATCTGAAAAGTGACAGTGGGGTCCAATGCATGAGTGCCAGCTTGCAAATGGACCTCTTCCCGGCTAGACGTGCCTCCTTGGGGACGTGGAAAGATCCTCTCAGTGTGCGTTCAGTTTTGACTGCAGGCATAAAATGAAATTGCTTAAAATAAAAGGAAAAATAAAATTTTGCTTGTTTCAGTGTACATTTGGAAGGTTACAAAAATTGGGCTAAATATTGATATTTGCTTCTTTTGGTATTTTTGTCTTTTACTTGACAAGTTAATGGGATACTTCCTTGGGTGAGGTCATTTTCTGCGAACTTGGGAAAAACCAGTTTGCCTGTGTGCCAGTGGACACATGGAAGATACATCATTTGTGCATATATTGTTTTATTATTATGAGAAATTTTGGCAAAATATAAAAATGAGTAATAAATGTTATAAATTCTCAGCTTTGTGTTTATAGTCTTGTCAGATTCTTAAATTTTCTTTTATTTATTTCAGCACTCCTTTTCTTTCAAGAAATACAATTTTTTTTAAGAAATATAATCGTTCAAATATTCTTGACATCCTCTGTGAACAACTCATCCATTCCCTAGAGTTGGCTACTGTCCTGAGTATGGTGTTAATACTTCTCCTTTGCTTATTTATTCTCTGAACTATAAAATTTGTTGTCCATAGATATCAGCACATCATTTTATGCATTTTTACAGAGTGTACAACATCATTCTTTAGTTTTTTTCATTAACTGATCAATATTGAGGTGCATCCATGCTGATTATAAACCTGCAGCTCCTTTTTTCTTTTTTGTATTTAGGATGGGGTCTACAGGGTCTCACTATGTAGATTGGACTCTTAGTGATTCTCCTATTTGCAGCCTCCTAAGTGCTGGGATTAGAGGTGTTCACCACCACGCCCAGTCTCCATCATCAGCTCAGCAGGTCCCACAGGCAGGGCCAGTAGGGCATGCTGGGGATCGAACCCAACCACTGCACTATGCCTAAGCAGGTGCCTTAGTCCACTGAGCTACCAGGCCGGCTGTAAAGCTCCAGTCCTTCCTATAAGTGCCCATATAGCATTATGTTGTACAGATTCCTTGGATTTTCTTACATCCGTTCTCCCATTCATGGACTTTCACCTGATTTCCATAATCTCTGTTCTAGGTAGTCTTGCTACGTACCTTGCTATGATTTCTCCTAAAGAGACTTGTAGGACCATTTACCTAATAGTAGTTGGAGTTTCTGCATTACTTTAAAAGCTTTCTACAGCTGTTTCAGTAAATTACTCTATGCTGCTTTAAAGCAGCACAAATTTGTAATGTGGCAGTTCTACAGATGAGAAATCTGACACAGGTTAAAATCAAGGTGTTGGCAAGGAGTGTTTTCTCTGGCGCCTGCGGGAGAGAATCCCCTTTTGTATCTTTTCTGGCTTCTGGAGAGTCCTCGGGTGCCTGTAGTCCTGGTTTCCCTTCTACATCTGAGGGTGAGCCGTACTGCTCGGTGTGTCTTGGCTGTTCCATATCCACTTCAGTCATTTCTTCACCAGCCTCTCTTTCTTCTGCTTCCCTGTTTTACTTTTTTTTTGGTACTGGTGAGTGAACCTAAAGTCTTTGCTCTGACCTACATTCCCATCCCTTTGTTGTTATTATTTTTTTCCAGATAGAGTCTCTCTAAGATACTAAGTTGGCCAGCCTGGGCTTGAATTTGTAATACCAGGAGATGTGTACCACTGTTTTCACTTGTAAGAATTCTTGTGAACACGCTGGACCACTCTGAATAAACCAGGACAGTTGATCAATGTTAAAGTTATCAGCAGCTTGATTTTCATCTGCAGCCTTATTATCTTTTTGCTACATACAGTAACATTTTCAAAGGTTTAGGATTAGGTCATAAACATCTTTAGGAGATTGTTATTCTGCCTACTGTAGGACACAGGCTATTTATTATACGTCATGTACTCGACTACTTAGTTTTAAATTGTTGTTCTAATTGGTTCCTGTACGCTTACATTCCCTGAAAGTGCATGAGGATTTCAGTTGTTCCATATCCTTGCTAACACTAGAATCATAGGACTTTAAAATATCTGATCTGATGGGTGTGATCTGGTATGTCGCTGAGCGGCCTCCCATCTAATGACTGGCTGCAGAAAACTTCTGTTTTGTTCATTATTGATTATTTTCCTTCTATTTTAAAATTGTTCATGTTTTGTTTTCTTATTTAGAATTAATCCTATTATTAGTTCTTTGTTTCTTATTTCAATAGTTTATCTTTGTGCAAGTTTTTTTTTTTTTAACTGAATAAAGGTTTTAATTTAAAAGGTTTACCTATTTAGTCTTTTCTCACTTGAAGTCATAAAGTTGTTTTTTTTTTTTTTTCTTTAAATGTTTGTATAACTGGGAAAAACATAGTTTGATAGTTTCCTCTTGTTGTCTCTATATAATATTTTTGTTTTTAATGATGTAACAATATTAAAAGGTCTGATTAATTGGACTGGCTTAGTCTTATAGAGGCTGTAGCTGAAAACTATAGTATTTAAATATTGATGAATTTATGAAATGTTATTCCCAGAAAAACTTTACAAATGACCTGGTTTGAAACTGAATACCAGAAAAACAGGAAAGGGCAATTTTTAAGTTAATTAATTAAGTAATTTGTATTTAGTATAAGGTCTACAGGGTATACAGAGTTTCACTACATAGACAGACACATAGTGACTAGTCGGATTATGTAGATCCGACTCTGTGATTTCTTCTCTTTTCAGCCTCTTGAGCGCTGGGATTACAGGCACTTGCCACCATGCCCAGTCTCAGTTGGTGTCTCAGTGTGCTGGGGGGGGCAGGGCCAGAGTGGCACGACAGGGATCGAACCTCAACCACTGTATCTACCTAAGCAGATGCTGGGAGTGGCAATTCTAAAAGTGCTTGTTTTGGCAGAGTGGCTTGTGTGCATGCCATATTCTATCCCGCTTTCCCTTGAAAAGGTATTTTATGCTGCTGGTAGAATAAGTCTTGGATTGAGTAAAGTACTGGATGCATCCATAAAAATAAAACACGTGAGTGCTAGAAGTTTTCATGAGAAGGTGACAGATCACTTTGCTTCTGTAGGTCCTGAAAAGAGGGCAGGATCTGAAGCAAGAAGCCTGTCACTCTGATCTTTATCACTTAGTCATCTTTCAGTGGTGAGAGTGGGGTTGCAAGAATAACGCATTACCACCTTTCGGTAATTGGTCTGTTTTCTCTAACATGCAGTATATTCTTTGGGAAAGCTGCTCTTACAAGCGTGCCTCTTTGTGGACCAGGTCCCAGAAGGGAAACTGAGTAAAGTTCCATAACTATGCATTAGCATCACACCTGATCTCATCTATTCTGATCCTACCCAAAGTAACTGAACAAATTTTATTTCCCCAGGGTCAGTTATCAGACACTCTGAGCACTGTGATAAAATCCAGTGCATTTGTTTTACTCCAGAAAAGTATCTCATGAGTTTTTTCACTCTTTTCTTTTTCTTGAGTGAGTGTGGCAGAGGAAGTTTGGAGTGACAGTTGACAAAGATGTGGTTGCCTGGCAACTGGCAATTTAAATAACTAGGAATTGATATGGTTTACCAACTTGATAAACATCAAGGACTTTAATATACTCTGAAGAACTGCTACAGATGTTGCATTGAGCTATTTATATGTGTTGATCTGTCTTGGTCTATTTTAATATATGCATATATATATGCATAATTTTTTCCTGCAGAACCAGGATATGAAAGTAAAGGCTGCTTCTCTTCCCCTATGTGACATTAATAGAAGTTGCCTGCAATAATAATTGTTTTTGATTCCTTGTTTATAATACAGATGCTCAGTTTCAAATGAGGGCTTCTCACATGAAATAAAGTCCCTTGGATGGAGTACTGATTTTGAGTTCCAATACTGTATTTTTAATCATTAATTATTGTTACCTTAATTTGTAGATTTTATGGTTTCAAGCTCTTCTTCATTTGTGAAAATGGTTCTGCAGTTGCTCTTGATTCTTCACAGAAATAGTGAGGTTTTTTTTTTCACTTTTTTTTATTCTTTAAATTTAACACGGGTTATATTACATATTTTCATCATCAGATCAGTTTAGATTAATACATATAGGTATATAAGATTGATCAAACAATTAAATATTAACCTTTCTAAATCAACATTATTATCTTTTTTTTTTTTCCCCCTTTCTTTTCTTTGGAAGTTGACATATTGCATAATGTCCTCACAATTGTTCTACAGAGTACAGTGTGTGGGCATGACCCACCTCCCTATTGATGTTGCTTAGAAAAAAAAAGGAAAAGAATGTACTTCTCTTTGGACTAAGAGGAAGGAGGTACATATACAGTCAGATGTTCTGCAATTGCAGTGGGCCACAAGTGAAGCTTGTGATGATGGAAGCTATTGAATCTAAGCCTCCTAAAGCTCGTCTCACCAATCTAGCTCTGTGATTCATGCATTGTACTTAAGCATTTTTTTTTTCCTTCTGGGTGGTCAAGGGCAAGTTGAAGCAAGACCTGTATAACAAAACATTTGTTTTTTTGTATCTTCCAGGGTCAAATACCCTCAGGATTAAGTTTGGGACCATAGGCAGTACTTTGTAGAACTGTTGTTAGTGTTAGCCTTCGGGACAAGTCACGGCCATTGCTTGGCCATTTTGCTTTCTGTGAAAGCCAGAGAGAATATTTTTCTCTGGGTGACTCTCCTTAGACGCACCACAGTTCATTCATCCCTTTCCTCTGAGGTCCCATAATCTCCTTGACCAGGAAATTTGGGACACCTCTGAGTTATAGCATATTACAGCACAGGTTCCCTTATATCCTGGGTCTTATTGACCTTGAAGGGCTAGGGCCAAAATATTGGCTATCCTTATAGCCCTTCTTTTTCTCCAATTTTTGGTCTGTTAACTTACATTCTTAGCCCTCCAGCAGAAAAGCTTTGTGATACTATTACTCTGTAACATAGGTACTTATCATCACTGGCTTTTTGAGTATCAAATATCTTTGACTTAGCTTGGAAATGATATTTTCTGGCCATCATTGATATTCTAATAACTTTCCATACAATGTGATATAAGCAGTTACACAATTTTGACACAGATATTTGGAAATTCAAGGAAATACAAAATTGTACCCTTTCAAGAATATGGTATTTGGCCCAGTCTCTTATTTTCAAGTACTACTCTT
>PVJA010005998.1:0-24498 GCA_004027025.1 Myocastor coypus
AAAAAAAAAAAAAAAAAAAAAAAAAAAAAAAAAAAAAAAAAAAAAAAAAAAAAAAGAGAGAGAATAAAACAAGAATTTAACATATAATTTAAAACATACCATAGAGTAAAAGGAGGCAGAAATTAAATTTGGGGAAATGATCCAACATATAGAAAATTTCTGCAATTGTGCTGCACGCACAGCCTACCACAGCTGGACCTTGTGTTTTCTGATGGCCACTTGTGCTAAGGGCAATCCAGCACTAGCCATGCAGTACTTGAGCAAGACATTACACCACAGTAAAAGTTCTGTGAAGAGAATCAGGAGGAATTAAAAACACTAAGTAATGCTGAAGGGAAGGCAATGCTAACCTAATATTCAGTCTTTTATTTGTTTGGTCTTTCTGAGGTAGGGTCTCACTATGCAGTTCAGGCAGGCCTGGAGCTCACTTCATAGTCCAGGCTGGGCTGCTCTAGAATTTGAAAGATGCTCCTGCCTCAGAATCTCAAGTGCTCGGATTATAGGTGTGTGCCACCATGCCTGGTTTATTCAGAGTCTTTAATTTCTCACTTTAACCAATTATTTTTAGGAATTTTTATCTAATCTTTTTTCTGGCCAAGGAAAGGAGTCCATCAATAGCATAAAAAAGAGGTAGAAGAAGAGGAGAAGGACGAGGAGGAAGAGGAATGCAGAATGCTCATTAGAAATATTATTGAGGAAGCCAGCAGAGTAGTGCATGCCTGTAATCCCAGCATTTGGGAGGCTGAGACAGGAGGATCAGTATGAGTTTGAGACCATCCTGGGCTACAAAAGTGAGCTCAAGGCCAGTCTGAACTGCATAGTGAGACCCTGTCTCAAAAAGACAGAAGAAAAAAAAAAAAAAAAGAAAGAAAGAAATATCATTGAGGGGCTGAGGAGATAGCTTGGAGGTCTAAGTGTCTGCCTGAGAAGCTCAAGGACCCTGGTTTGATCCCTGGTACCACATGTCACACTGGCCGTGGAATCCCACTGAAAGTAAGCACGGTGGCACCTGTAATCCCACTGTTGGGGAGGCTGATACAGGAGGATCACTACAAGTCGGAACTGCATAGTGAGACACTGTACCAAATAAATAAATAAATAAATAAATAAATAAATAAATATTTTTAGAAAAGAAATGTCATTGAAAGGGCTGGAGAGATAGCTCTGTGGCACAAGTGCCTGCCTGGCAAGTGCAAGGTTGTGACTTCAAACCCTGGTCCTGCAAAAAAGAAAAAGAAAAAGTAAAAGAAAAAAAGAAATGTCATTGAGCTATCTTTGCACCAGCTTGCACAGAAAGTACAACTCTAGGAAGATGACTGGCTGCAAATACTATGCCCACCAGCACCCTTGTGCTGTTCCCTGCTGCAAGAAGTGTGGCCACACCAACAATCTGTACCCCAAGAAGAAAGCTAAGTAAAGCTCTGCCAGCCCCTTCCGCAAGGGCACCACCTGCCCAAGTCCCTGGCCTTGGGGCCTGAATGGAGTTTCCCTCCCTTGACTAGAGACAAAAGACAAAAGACAAGAAAGAAAGAAACAAAGAAAGAAAGAAAGAAAGAAAGAAAGAAAGAAAGAAAGAGAAAAAAATGTCTAAAGCTAGTTAATACTTAAAGTTTGAACACACAGCACATCATATCACTCTAAAAAAAGGAAATCACTACTGGATGCTTTCCTTTTTAGGGCACAACTGTTTATTTATTTTTATTTTATTTTATTTTTTTTGTGGGGCCAGGGTTCGAACTCACGACCTTGCACTTGCCCAGCAGGCACTTGTGCCTCGGAGCTATCTCCCTAGCCCTGGGTACAACTGTTTATATCCCTGAGAATATTCATTCAGCCGATAATTTTTTGTACTGTTGATTACTGTGGTAATGCCAAAAATATAAAAGTGGGAAGTGAGGGTATAGGTCAGTAGTAGAAATCATGTTTAGTACAGTCACAGCCCTGGCTTTAATCTCTAGCATTTCAAAATGCTAGTAAATCTCCAAACATTTTCAATAAAAACATTAAAAGTACAAAGATAAGATATTGCAGGACTCCAGCGACCTCAATTCAGAGCACTGTACCAATGCCAGTGCCCAAGACAACACCATTTACCTGATCCACACATTCCGGGACTACCTGAACTACCACAGCAAGTACTCCAAGGCCTATATCCACACATGTATACGGGCAAAAAAATCTGACTTCCTCAAGGTGCTGAACTGTGCAAGCCCAGATGCTGAGAAAAAATAAATGAAAACAGTAACGAGGAAGACGTTTTCATTCCACCAACTCTTGGGAATGGGGGAAAAAGCACTGGCAACAGAAGGCTGGACCACTTGCTGCTGAGTAAACGTGGCCCTTCATGTTGCACCTCTCGAGGTTCTAAGGGATTCTCTATTTGGGTTCCATTTTGTACGCATTTGGAAAATAATGTGCAAAAAATGAGCTGTTTGCAAGGACTTCATAGTTCCCAAGGATTTAAAAAAAAAAAAAAAAAAAAGGAATTCCACTTGTTCAACTTAATTCCTTTTATGGTCTCTCCCTCACACCCCTTCCCTCACCCTCTTTTCAAGTTGTTTCGCTTTGCAATATGTTACTGGTAATAAGTTGTAGGATAATGCAATCTTAACTCATTTTCTACTAAGTATTTGAGTTCAGAACTCCTGTATCTAAAGAAATATGGTTGGGGTCATTAATAAAGAAAATCTTTTTATCTTAAAAAAAAAAAAATTCAGAGCACTGTAACAGTCCCACAGAGCACCTACTTGATGCTTGGTGTGGAGGACTGAGGTGAGCAGGACACAAGTCTTGCAATTCAGACTACATGTGACCTTGCAAGCATGCAAAGACAAAGGCTGAGGAAAGCTAGAAAAAAAAAAAAAATAAAAGTTCATCAATAAGGATCTAATTTGTTGAAAACAATTACAGCCCATTTAAATATAACTATTTTGCAGCCATTACAAACTGAAATAGTTCTTCATACAGTAACATGAAAAACATGATTACTACATTCAGTTAAGTAAAAGAAGCAGGTCCCAGAAGAACATGCATAGTATTTATTTATTTAGTACCAGGAATCAAACTCAGGACCTCACATTTGCCAGGCAGGCACTGTGCTGCTGAGCTATATCTCTGACCCAAGCCAGTATTTATTTTTACAGTTACATATGTGTATGCATATAAATAGCATACTTGGTTTTTTTTTTTTTTTTTTTTTTTTTTTTGTCTTTTTGAGACAGGGTCTTGCTATGCAGTTCAGGCTGGCCTTGAGCTCACTTTTGTAGCCCAGGATGGTCTCGAACTCACACTGATCCTCCTGCCTCAGCCTCCCAAGTGCTGGGATTACAGGTGTGCGCCACCACACCCGGCAACAGCATATTTGTTTATGAGAAAAGTTCTTAAAGAATTCACAATAAGTGTATTAAGAGTTTTCCACTGAGTAGTGGGACTGTGGATCCACAGTTCTCAGCTACATGGGCTGGGCTGTGATAGCCATGTTCTTGGGTTTTTCTGGAACAGAAGCCCTTCCCATCATGTGAACCTCGCCTAATCCTTTCTTTTCTCCAGACAGACACCACTGATACAGATACATATCTGAGAGGTGAAGACACAGAAATCTCTCAGAGTCCTTAAGGAATTCAGTGCTCCTCTCTGTCAAAACATTGCTTCAACTCTGCATAGCATCTGACACTCTCACCTTCTTTCATCTGGGTCACCCTCTCCCATCGCTTTTTGGGACACTCCCTATTACTGGTTCTCCTCTTCCTTCTCTGTTTTCACTGGCTGTTGATCCTTTGCCCAACCTCTAATTATCTGTGCACTTGCTCTGGCTCTGTCCTTCATCTCTTTTTTTTTAAAGAATTTTTAAATTTTATTTATTTATTTTTTTCTTGTTTCAGAACCTTTATTTGTTTATTCACTCATTTTTATGGCCAGCTCAGCCGGCCCCGAGGGCAGGACTGGCGCAGCATGTGGTGCCAGGGATCGAACCACAGTCCCTGAAGCCGCCCAAGCTTTCCCAAGCAGGCACTTTAGACCACTGAGCCATCCCGCAGGGCCCTGTCCTTCTTCTCTTTTCTTCTTCCTACACTTCCCTTCCCTGAGTAATCTCACCCACTCCTCTACCTCAGCCTCTACCTACAAGCAAATGATTTCCAAGTTGGTGTTCCTAAAGGTTCCCATTCTGCACATGACCTAAATATCCTGGCCCTTACTAGCTATTTCTATCTCAGTGGTTCTCAACCTTTCTAATGCTGTGACCCTGCAATACAGTTCCTCATGTTGTGGTGACCCCAAACCAAAAAATAATTTTGGTGGCTACTTCAAAACTGTAATTTTGCTACAGTTATGATTTCCAATGGCTTCAGGTGACCCCTGTGTTTTGGTCATTTGACCCCCGCCAGGGTCGCAACCCACAGGTTGAGAACTGCTGCTCTATCTGCTTATGCTCAAACATTTCTGTTTCTTGTCACACAGCAGCACCACCACCCAGCCACCATTCTCTGCTCTGCTCATCCTCTGATCTTTCTGTTCAGTCAAGCAATACAAGCTATGTGGCTCCACTTCCTAAATGCTCTGCACCTTTCCTTCTCCCTCTTCCTCTTCTTCTTCACTCCCACTGCCCCGACTCAGCTTCTCATCATCTCTCCACTGTCTACTGTTATGGCTCACTGACTAATCTCTGGCTTTAATCTGGCCTTTTGCAATTTATCTTCTAAGTGAAGTAAAAAAATGACCTTTTTAAGACAATTTAATTACATCAGACCCTTAGCAGTAATCCTTCAATCTCTTCACTGATCTTAATTTCTAAATACAATACCTCAGTGGTTGAATGGCTTCACACTCGAACTTTCCACTACTCAAACAGAAATTTTGAAAAAATCTGCCAGGTGTTTGTAATTGTGCTGAACAGTCCACTGAAAATCCAACTTGAAAAAGCCCATATGGGCTAAGAGGGAGTCATGCGTTGAGTCTCACAGAGGACACAAGGGGTCACACTTCAGTCTTTTTTTTTTTTTTTTTTTTCAGGACTGGGGTTTGAACTCACGACCTAGCACTTGCCAATTAGGCACTTGTGTCACCGAGCTATCTCCCCAGCCCCTGGTAACACTCCAGTCTTAAGTGTTGCTCTTATTCAGGCAACATATAGTGCTGTCTTAGGCATTCAAACATCCTTCATGTGCTTTCTTTTTTCATAAAACATAATCATAGCTCCAAAAAAAAGTTAGTGACACCAGCGGTAAAGCTAAGAAGAAAGCTGAGAACTACAAAGTTAAAGAAAGAAATCACTGAGAAATTTAATGTCCTGCAAAAATGAACTTGTAAGTGTAATTTTGGGGCCACAGAACCAATTATTTGGTTTTTCACTATTTCTTCTGGGAAAAATATGTTCAGTTCTTGAACTTTTTCATGGTCAAATATGAATATTTTGATGGTTATTATTTTATTTTACTTTTGCCTTTTTCAGACAGGATATTGCTATGCAGTTCAGGCTGACCTTGAGCTCATTTTTGTAGCCCAGGCTGGTCTCAGACTCCACACCGATCCACCTGCCTCAGCCTCCCAAGGCTGGGATTTTAGGCATGTGCCACTATGCCTGGCTGATTACTTTGCTTCTCTCTCTCTTAAAAATTTTATTTTGAAGAATAAAAATGGCAGAAACAAAGATAGACAAACAGTAACAAGCAAGAGTATATATAGTGCAGAATTTCAAAACAAGAACAAAAAATTTAACATTGGTTGTATTATATATTTTCATCATCAAATCTGTTTAGATTAATGGATATAGGTATGTAAGACTGGTCAAATAATTAAACATTAACACTCTTCCAAATGCATTTTGTATTTAAGTCTCTCTTCTGAAAAAAAAATTTATAGGGGTTGAGGATGCCAAAAATGCAAGGTCCTGAGTTTGATTCCTGGTATCCCCCCCAAATTAATTAATTAATTAATTAATTTTCTTCTTTTGAATCCTTACACTAGGGAGACTATATAATATTTGCCTATGTAGGTCTGGTTTACCTCACTTATATGTTCAAGATACATCCACTTATATATGAAGTCTTCTGGTTTATCATTCCTTATAGTTGAGTAATATTCCATTTTGTGAAAATACCACATCTTTTTCAACCATTCTTCAGATGATGGCCATTTTGGCTGTTTGCAGGATTTGGTTATTACAAATTGTGTTGCTATGAACATAGGTACACAGAAATCACTATCAAAAATGAATTTTGGGGGCCCGGCGGGATGGCTCAGTGGTCTAAAGCGCCTGCTTGGGAAAGCCTGGGCGGCTTCAGAGGCCGCAGTTCGATCCCTGGCACCACATGCTGCACCAGTCCTGCCCTCGGGGCGGGCTGAGCTGGCCATAAAAATGAGTGAATAAACAAATAAAGGTTCTGAAACAAGAAAAATAAATAAATAAAATTAAAAATTCTAAAAAAAAAAAAAAAAAAAAGAATTTTGAATGAAGTGAGTCCATAACTGAGATATCACTGCATAGCAAAACTCAGGTTGTCCTGGAGCCTCATTGGCTTTACTTCTCATCACACTGCCCTCTTTCTTCCTTACTTTCCCATGCCCTTCTCACCATGCACTAAGTTCTAGCTATAGAAAGCAGCCCTCATGCTTCTTTGAGTCAGGCTGACTGGCCTTCCTGTGTTTCTGCATGTTGACTCACATGGTTCCCTGTGCCTAGAATATTTACTTATTTATGTATGTAGGGCTAGAGATCAAAACTAAATCCTGTGCTTGCTAGGCAAACACTCTACCTGAGCTACATCCTCGGCCTTGATGAGAATAAATACCCACTTTCTTTTCTTTGCTAAACTGTAAACATCCTGAAAACAGAACCTGTTCCATACTCTGTTGCTATGGTTTGTGTCTATTTGACCCCCCAAAGCCTCATGCCATCATGGAGTGGGGACTTCTAGAGTCCTAGAGACTTGACTCATGATCCATTGGGATTATGTGTTTTAGCCCTGATGGGATTATGGGCCTGACTATGGCTGGGATTATGGGTGTGACCTGAGGTGGAGAGGCTGAGGCAGAGACCCTGAATGTAACATAAAGAGAGACAGAGAAGCTGGGCATGGTGGTGCATGTCTGTAATCCCAGCACTTGGGAGGCTGAGACAGGAGGATCAGTACAAGTTTGAGACCAGTCAAGGCTACAAAAGTGAGCTCAAGGCCAGCCTGAATTGCATAGTGAAACCCTGTCTCAAAAAGATCAAAAAGAGAGAGAGACAGACAGACAGACAGACAGACAGACAGACAGACTCTGTTGCTCTCTGTTACTCTGGCTGGTTGGTTGCCTCTGCCACCATTTTGTTGCTGTTCTGCCACCATGAACTGGATGCTTTCTGCCTTGTTCTACTCAGTTATGGGCCAACCAAATATGGACTGAAACCTCCAGTTACTGTGAGCTAAATAAACCTTTCCTTTCTTCATTTTGGGTGTTGAGTATTTGTCCCAGAAACAAGAGAAGGGTAATTAAGACATCTGTTATGGTCTCAGCTCACAGCATAGAACCTAGCACTAAAGAGACAAAAAATGTTTACTGAATTGAATCAGGCAGTTAAAAAAAAATACTTTTGGTGTTAAAATTAATTTTTTTACTAACATTTGGACATGGATGCAATTGATTTGGAAAAACATCCGAGTACAAACAAAATATGACAGTGAAAGGAACTGAACCCAAAGGTGCTAGGAAAATATAAAGTTTTCAGTTCTTACCCATTGCTGAGAATTCTTTCTTCCTAATTATCACTCAAGGCATTGCATGAATTATGTCTTTAGTACTGATAGTTAAGTAATGAATTAAATGCTACTATTATATCTCCTTTTACAAATGAAAAGCTGAGGATCTGTGAAGCAATTTGCTCATGGAGTCATGTATAGTGTCGAAGACAGCATTTGAACACAGCAGCCTGCTGTCAACCAGTACTTTTATCCCTGAGACCCTGTCACTCAGTCTCAGGGTGAGTGACACTGGCACATGGCGTGTTCAGTGAGCTCTGCTGGGAGAATGTTGTTGTGCACCTATTGTCAGGCACAGAAGGACATGACCCTGAGAAGCAGCCAAAGGGCAGAAGGCTTCAACCTGAATGCCAGGCAGTAGTTACTCTTCTCTCATTGCTGGGACAAATACCCAACACCCACAATGAAGAAAGGAAAGGTTTATTTAGCTCACAGTTACTGGAGGTTTCAGTCCATACTCAGCTGGCTCCAAGGCAGAGTGGCACAAGGAAGACAGCATCCGTTCATGGAGGCAGCAAAGAGCAACAGCAAAATGGAGAAGTAACAGCAACAAAGGCCACAGACAGAGGAAGTCTCTCTCCCTTAAACTGCATTCAGGCTATTGTCCTAGGCTGGGGAAGGGACACATACCCATAATTCCAGAAGTACTAAGACCCATAATCTTAGTGTATCATGAGTTAGTCTCAAACTGTAGGAGTCACCACCACATGATTACATGAGGCTTTGGGGGGACAACTAGACACAAACCATAACACAGAGTCACTCTTTTTGGTCTGCAAAGCCAGCCGATCCCATAGATTCTCTAAGAAGAGTCATACTTAGATTGATCCAGAGGCACCAAATATTTACTTATTTATTTGTTTGTAGTGCTGGAGATCAAACTTAAGGCTTGTGCATACTACTAGGCAAGCACTCAACCATTGGACTCAGCCCTGGTTAGAGTATTTAAATATCAGGAAGGGTAGGGCTAGGGCTACAGGGAGTGTGTGTGTGTTTGTGTGTGTATGTGTGCGCACATGCATGCACGTGCATACCTGCATGTATACATGTACATCCGCATGTGTGTGTGCATGCCTGGTGGGGCTTAAGACTTGTTAGTCAGAGAGTAAGATCTCCAAACAGTAAGATAGAGAAAAGCAATACAGGAGGCCAGGAAGCGAACAGTTTGGGAGACTATTAGGAAAAACACAATAGAACCTGCAGTTTAGATCACAAAGTGAATTTTGTGGTATCATTAATAACAACTGATAAAGGCTAAATGCATTTTTTACTGTATTTAATACAGGGTCTATAGGGTCTCACTATATAGATTGGAATTGTACTGATTCTCCTGTTTTCAGCCTCTCAAGCCTGGATTACAGATGCATACCACCACACCCAGTCTCAGTTGCCATCTCAGTGCATCCCCCGGGGGGGCAAAGCCAGCACTGTATGCTGGGGATCAAACCCCTGCTACTATGCTCTGCTGAAGCAGGTACTTTAGTCCACTGAGCTAGCTGGCTGGCCCAACTTTATGTATCTTAACTCATGTAATTCTCAGAGCAACCCTACAAAGTAGGTGCCATTATAATTCTCTACTTCACAGGTAAAGAACCTCAGGTAATGACAGGAAACAGGAAGCATGCTAAAAAGTAGGACTAGTTGTCAAGTACAGTACACATATGGGCAGTCTGGCTCCACAGCCTTAACCCTATACTGTTGCCCCTGGTGACCAGACAGTCCTACTTCCTCCTCATTCCAATGGAAAAAATGAGACTCCATGACCTTTCCCCAAGGTCACAAACTGGTCAGTAGGTACATCAAGGAAGTTAATGATCTGCAAAAAGTCATTATTTGCTCCATGAAGTTTATGTTTTAAACTAAGTGGTGCCATTGGCTGGTCTTACAACCTAGGCCACGTCCCCTGTGTTTAAGATTAGGGGATTTCTGCTTCCTAGCACACCGTTAAGACAAATTCCCTACAGGAAGCAGTGTTTTGCTCATTTCACAAGTGTTACCAAATACCAGGTTGGTAGCTGGCCCTGTGCTTGACACTGAGACCAAATGATGAGTGCAATACACACCTGGTCTAAGCACAGGTAAGACAACTAAACACAGGAGTTCGGGAACATATTACAGGTCCTAAGATGATACTGAAGGGGAAAGCCCATGGGAGACCAAAGGACAGAAGAGTCATGCCAGGGGCCTATGAAAGAGGAAATGTTTATCTTGAGTCTTTTTTTTTTTGTACAGGGTCTCACTACGCAGCTTGGAATCATAGTGAACCTTGTGTTTCCTGCCTCCCAAGAGCTGGGATTACAGGTGTGCAGCACTGTGCCTGGACTCCATCGCCTGCTCAGCACACTTGGGATCGGGGCAGGTGTGGCAGGCAGGGCCAGGAACTGAACCCTGGCCCCTGTGCTTCGCTAAGCAAGTGCTTAGTTAACTGAGCTATTCCACAGCCCTTATCTTGAGTGTTGACAATGACTCAAGGGATCAGGCACGACACAGAACGTAGCCTGAACAAGAACACAGATATTGAAACTATATGGCACAGTTGGAGGAGTGTAGCAGCAAAATAATGGTCCATATGATGTGCATACACTCATCTGCAGAATCTGTGACTATGTTATATAGCAAAAGGGACTTCACAGGTATAACTAAGGTTAAAGACCCTGAAATTTTCCAGGTGGGACTGAACTTAATCGTAAGTCCTTAAAAGTAGAATAAAAGGCAAAAGAGTAGGTGAAAAGGATGGGCAGTGAGAAGAATTCAGCTTATCACTGATAGTTTGAAGATGGATAAAGAAGACCTCAAGCCAAAAAATGTAGGTAACACCTAGAAACTAGAAAAAGCCAGTGCATAGACTACCCTGAGACCTCTAGAAAGGAACACAACCCACCATGAGTTTAGCTCTTCATGAACTTTAGGTTCTAGAAGTGGTATAACATGACATGAGAGGCCAGTGGGATAGCTCAGTGGTCTAAAGCACCTTCTTAGGCAAGCTTAGGCAAGGACTGCAGTTCGATCCCCAGCAACACATGCTGCACCAACCCTGCCCCCAGAGTGGGCTGAGCTGGCCATAAAAAGTAATAATAATAAAATGAAATAAAATGTTCAAAAAAAAATGGCACGAGAACATCTTAGCACTGTCACTTATTTGGTTGTCTGACGTGGTAAATTCTATGAAATGCTCCATGCTTCAGTGTCCATATTTGTAAGGTAGAAAAATAATTACATTGACTTTACAGAGGTGTTAGAGGGGTCAAGTGGGTCACGGATAATAGTACACTTTATAAACATAGGGGGTCTTTTTTGTTGTTGCTATTGTTGTTAACTAGTCACAAATGAAAATAAGGCATCTCTGAATGCAGATCAATATGACTGGCATAAACCTTGCCCCAGAATATTCACACAGACAGTACTGCAAAGTAGCACATGCCTGCTAGCCAGACTGAGAGCAAATGACCTACACCACTGCCTCATCAGCTGTTACCTTAGTGTCCCTTGATGTCCTGGTGCACCAGATGCAAAGGCTTTTTCTCAGCTGGTCCTCACTTACCTACTTTATGTTTTCCTGAGTCTTCTAGGAACAGATGCCACTTGCCCCACCTTGCTCCGCAAACACTCCTGGTCTGTGTGGCTCTGAGTGGTGCTCCTCAGCCTCAGCCACTTTCTCGCCGGGGCTTCTCTCCCAGCCTCAGCCCTTCAGCCCCTTGTGTTCCTTTTACCCAGATAGTGCATCCACTTAGGTAATTTTAAACAAATACTTTCTAAAAAATAACATCCAAGTATGTATTTCTAGCCTAAATCTTTCATCTGACCTTCAGTCCCACAGCCTCAACTTCCTGTTGCAGAGTGCCACCAAAAAAACTCAAGTCAGGGAAAAATGCTATGGTACTGACTAAAATGAAAATAATAGTAGTAAAGTCCCATTTGAAGTACAGAAGTAAAAGAACTAAATGAAGTTTTAAAAGAGTAAGTCTGAGCATAAAGTAGAATCCTAGAAAAGATTCACTAAAATAAAAACACATATGGCTGGGTCCAGGACAGTGCAGCTGGGAGCCAGGAAGAAGCACTGCTCCAAAAGGCCTGGGCTGTCCTTGCATCCCTGGTGCTAATTCCTCTGCGGCCCCAGATCAGTTGCTACGACTCTCTGGGACTCAGCTTCCTTGTTCACAAATGCAGACAGCTAAATGGATCTACAGAGTATATAAAAATACCTAACAATAAAAGGAAAAAGAACACAAATGACATATACAAAAAGAAAGGACAAATAACACATGGCAAATGATTTAATTCTATCCAGCAAATGAAAGTAAGATGCTATTTTTACTTATTAGATTAGTAAAGATTTGGGCCAGCCAAATAGCTCAGCAGATAAAAGCACCTGCAAGCAGGCACAGAGGCTAGGGGTTTGATCCCTGGGGCCTGCCGTGCAGTTCCCACCCCTGGGGCTCACTGAGAGGCAATCAAGACTGGGCAAGGGGGTGCGCCTGGAATCCCAGCTCTTGGGAGGCTATAAACAGGTAGATCACTACAAGTCTGACCTAGTAGTGAGACTCTGAACACCCTGTAGACCCTTCCCTGGATTAGTAAATTAAAAAAAAAAAAAAGGGGGGTGTGTAAATTGGAAGAATGTTTCTAAAAAATCCAAGACTGAAAGACAATTAATGAAGCTAGGAACTACTGAGTTTTAGAGTTGTTTTCTATTTATTTTGGAGTGAGGGAACTTTTGGAATAGAACAGAAAATTTAAAAATTTAGGGCTAGGGAGATAGCTCAGTGGAATAAACGCTTGCCTGGCAAGTGCAGTGTTCTGAGTTCAATCCCTGGTACCACAAAAAAAAAAAAAAAAAAAAAAAAAAAAAAAGGTAAAAAAATTAATGTAAATTGGTATGTTTTTATTTAATTAAAATCATTGCAACAGCTTTCTTTTATGTATTTGGCATAGGGTCTATAGGGTCTCACTATGTAGATCGGACTTGTAGTGATTCTCTTGTTTACAGCCTCCCAAGTGTTGGGATTACAGGCATGTGCCACTATACCCAGTCTCAATCATCGGCTCAGCATGCCTCAGGGGTGGGGTCAAACCCTAAGCCCCTGCATCTGCCTAAGCAGGCACTTTTCCACTGAGCTATTTGGCCGGCCATGCAACAGCTTTTTAAAAGTACATATAATTTCTTACTATTTTATTTCTGTTGGCACTGTTTAAAATGTTTCACTTTTGGTTCATGGTCTTCAAAGTAAATTTTAAGGTGAAATAGCTCAGGAAACTAAGCACCTCCTTAGGCAAGCACAGGGACCAGTGGAAGGACCATTCCCCTTTACTGCATGCCATGCTGGCCTTGCCCCTGAGTGCGGTGAACTGGCCACAAAGTCCAGGCGTGGTGGCACACACCTGCAATTCCAATGCTGGAGAGGCTGAAAACAGGAGGATTACTACGAGTCTGAACTGTGTAGTGAGACCCTGTACCAAATACATAAATAAAATAAAAAATAATAAAAACAAAATAAATTTTAAGGTGCTTTGTTAAAAAAAAAAAAAAAAAAAAAGGACCAAGATAGGAGATGCACAGCCAGGAGATATCTCAACTAAGGCCTTGGGTGGGCAAGGTGGACTAGTTCTCTGACTAAGCGCTCTAGGAAGAAAAGACTGTTAAGGAAAAGGAGACAAAGACTAAAGAAACAGGGAACCAAGACATAGGAAGGCGGCAGGCTAGAAAACCTCTGATGAAAATCATGTCCAGCGTTGTTACTTTTCACTAATTTGACAAACATATCCTGAGCTCCACTATATACCATACTAATGCTTGAAATATACTGGTGAATAAAGTTGCATAATTTTACTAGCACGGAGTTACTGAACATCAAATAAAAATAAACAATTAAACAAAGTAATTACACATTAAGGTAAAAGATATGAAGAAAATAGTTTTTTAAAAAAGATGCAGAATTGGCAGTCATGGCAGAGATGGTTCAGCGGTCTAAAGCACCTGCTTAGGTAAAGCTTAGGCAACTGCAGGGACTGCTGTTCAATACCTGGCACCACATGCTGCACTAGCCCCACCCCCAGGGCATGCTGAGCAGGCCATAATACAAAAAAAAAAACAACAACAACAACAACAGAATTGGCAGTCAGTTTAGTATTACTTACTGTTATGGTTTAGATCTAACATGCCCCCTCCCCCACTTGGGCATAGTGGCTAAAGGAACATTGTGAGTTTAAGTCCAGCCTCAACTCCATGGGCCAGACCCTGTCTCAAAAAAAATAAAGTAACATTTCAAAGCTTCATGTGTTTAGAAAGTGACTGGACTGTAGGAGAGGTGCAGCTATTGCTGCTGGAGGACGGGGTCTAGTCGGATAAGCTGGTAACTGGGGCATAGTCTAGAATAGCAGTTCTCAACCTGTGGGTTGCGACTCCGGCGGGGGTCGAACAACCAAAACACAGGGGTCACCTAAAGCGATTCCGAATCATAACTGTAGCAAAATTACAATTTTGAAGTAGCCACAAAAATTATTTTTCAGTTTGGGGTCACCACAACATGAGGAACTCTATTGCAGGGTCATGGCATTAGAATGGTTGAGAACCACTGGTCTAAAAGGATTTCATCTCCCTCCCCAGCTCCTCCTCTCTGTCTCTCAGCTTCAGGGCCACCAGGAGGTGAGCAGCTTTTTCTCTGCCATTCTGCCATGCTATCTTGCCTTGGAGTCAGCTGACTGTGGACTGTAACTATAAGGCAGAATGGAACTCTCCTCCTTTTAGCTGTAGGTGGCAGTTGCTATGTCCTGGCAGCAAGAAAGTGACTAAGACACTTCTGTCAACAGAAAAGAGAATAATCAGTGGTCTCACATTCATAGTCCTGGGAAGATGAGAACTGATATGAGACAACTGGCTTTGGGGAAAATGAAATCATTTGTTTCCTGGGAGATGGCGAAGCCAGGTTAGAAAAGATAGCAGAGGAGTAAGAGGACCTGAAGTGGGAGTTGGCAGTAAAATTTCTAAAGGAGTTCAACTATAAAAGAAAAAAAATAGTAACAAGGTTTCTGGGAAAAATGGCAAAGACAAGGGGGAGGATTTGAACCTGTCTGAAGGCACAGGGAGCCATCCAGTGTAAGGACACTAATACAACGAAGAGAGCAGTACTGGGCCCTCTTGCCTTGGCTGCACAGCCAATCCTGCCATCCCAGGACTTGGTTCCCTGACTGGTCCTCTAAGGAGCTAATTCTCTTCTTGTCTCCATGGCTGCTCACACCCTCACCTCCTTCAAGCGTTTGCCCAAATAGGACACTTGCAACAAGACCTGCCCCATCCCTCTCATCCATGTTCATCACGCCCCACACCTGCTCTATTTTTCCTTTTTTTGCACAGTACTTCTAACCTTCTATAATAATCAGAGCAGTTATTCACATTTCTGTATTACCTGGATCCCCACTGGAATGTAACCCTCATAAGGAGAAAGATTTTTACCAAGTTTGCTCTCTGGCATCTGGGACAGCAGTGCCTGGTACAAGGCAGGCATTCAATCAATACTAGTTGAATGATTATTTGAATCACTTCCTCTCTTTTTCCATCTCACTCCTCTCCTATACATTCTTCTCTCAGCGACCAGAAACTGTCATCATACCATTCTAGAGCTTAAAAACATCAAAGTTCTAATAACAGTTTTTTGTTTTTTGTTTTTTTTTTCCCAAAGCTCACAGGTGCTAATAGATATTCACTGAAAGGGTAAAAAAGAAACGAACAGGTTTCTTTCTCTTTCTCTAAGATTTTCTATCTTAAATCAAACAAACAAACTAACAGAAATTCCTTCTGTTTCTAGGCCCTTTCTCATTATCACTTTCCTTTTATTTCAGCACCAAACTTTTCAAAAGACTTGTCTCTTGCCAGTTTCATTTCTACACCTCGTCATTCCTCACACTTCTACCCCTAATCTTACATTTGAAACTGTTCTGAGATATTACTGATTTAGTTTTCCAAAATCCAGATTAAGCTTCTCTGGCCCCTGGCACCACTGGCCAGCCCGCCCTATCCCCACTTTGCATTCCATGACAGCACTCTTCCGTTTCCCTTCTGCCTTTCTGCTCACACTTTCCCAGTCTGCCTCTACCAGCCTTAAACACTGTGTGCATCGGGATTTAGGACTTGACTCTGCTTTTCTTGTGTATCCTCCTGGGTGAGCTTATCTATTTCCGTTACCTGACTTTCTAGCCATATGACTCCTAAGTGTATAGTTACAAATCTTTTCTTAAGTTTCAGTCTTGTACATCCAACATCCTGTTGGACATTTCCTCTGGGATGTTCAGTGTGTCAGACACAATAAGTATAAAGCAGAACTTACTCCCGCACTTGCAAACCTGATGTTCTCTATCATAATGAGTGTAACTATCAGCCTTCATCTGCCCTTCTTCTGTATCAAAAAGCAAGGCTCAGCCTTCACTCCTCATCTTCATCCCCAATATCTAATCACTTTCCAGAGTCCCTGGCTTCATTACTTGTATACCTCTTAATTCCAACTATATGTGTGCATTTCCATGACTCCTACTATACTCAGCCCATGCTCATGTTGTACACAAATTATTCTAGTAACTTCCTACCTGGGCTTCCTGCCTATAGGTTTGTTTTTCTCCAACCCTTTTCCCACATGGCAACTAGATAGATTTTTTCCCTTTTTTTTTGTCTCTTTGAGACAGGGTCTCACTATGCAGTTGAGGCTGGCCTTGAGCTCACTTTTGTAGCCCAGGCTGGTCTCGAACTCGCACTGATCCTCCTGCCTCAGCCTCCTGAGTGCTGGGATTACAGGCATGCACCACCACGCCTGGCTAGATTTTTTAAAATAAAAAACTGAATTTTTCATATCTTTATTCAAAACTCTTCAATAATAACTTTTTTTTTTTTAAAGGAAGGGAAGGTTTATTTAGCTCACAGTTTGTAAAGGTTGTAGTCTATAATTGACTGGCTCCAAGGTGGGGTGGCACATGGCAGAAGGTACAATAGTTTATGGCAGGGAAGATCAGCTTGGACTACAAAGTGAGTTCAAGGCCAGCCTGAACTGTATACTGAAACTCTACCTCAAAAAACCAAAAACAAACAAACAAACAAACAAACAAAAAACAAAAATCATGGCAACAGAAGAAAGGCAGAGAGAAAGATTAATAACACTCTTTCGAATAAAAAATCTTTTCAGGCTGTATGGCCACAGAACAATTAGATCCTAGATAAAGCTACCTCATCCTTATCAACCAAAAAGTCAGCAAAGGTTAGAAGGGAGGTTAAGGGAGGAAATGGGGCTCCCTAGGGGCTTACACCAACAGGAGAGCTTCAGTGTTGCTGAAATAATTAGCTCTGGGTAAGAGGTAAAATGGAAGAAGTAATCCTGGTTCTGCCACACTTAAGTGAGCTCTTTGAAACATGCTAAAATCTCTTAGGCCAGAAGTAGTCTGACTATTGTCAGAAATAAAAGCAGCAGCAGCTAATCCCAGTTAGAGAGAAACTTAATTTAATTTTAGTCCCACAGCATTGCTATGCAATATAGTATAATATATTTCCTAATAAACATAGCAAGAGAAGAAGAAAAACAAGATGATGATGAAGAAACAGAAGCAGTAAAAAGAGAGAAAATAAATAAAAATAAATATCATGGTAGCCAGTCAAGATAGTGCCTAGTGATCTCATCTCTGCTATTCACACTACTGTACAGCTGCCTTTCAAACTGTACTAAGGTTGGTCTGGTGCAGACATCAACAGGATGTGTAGGAAGTAATGCTGTTACTTCTGAGACTAGGCTACAAAAGAAATGTCTCCCACCTCATTTGCTGTCTTCCTTCTTGCCCTCTCTGAGATCACACTGTAGGAAAATCTACCATCAGATCAGGAGAGGCACTAGTAAAAGGCCTATATGATGAGGAACTGAGACCTGCTGCAAGCAGCCCTGTGAGTGAGCCCTTCTGGGGTAAGCCCATCCTCAAGTCCTGGTTAGGCCTCAAGTGACTATAGTCCTAGCCAACAGCTTAACCAAAAGTTTTTGTTTTGCTTTTGTATTTTTAGAGAAGGGTCTATAGGGTCTTCAGGGTCTGCTATTAGATTGGATTATAGTGATCCACCTGTTTACAGCCTCCCAAGAGCTGGGATTACAGACGTGCACCACCACGCCCAGTCTCAATTGTCATTTTAGCACGCTGGAGGGGGGGGGTCAGGGCCAGCACAGGCTCCAGGATCCAACTCATCCTGCTGAGCTATTTGGCCAGCCCTATAAATCCTCTTTAAACACACCCTGAGCCAAAACCAGCCAGAAAACTGGGTGGTTAAATAATTAAGTAGTGTGTTAAGCAACTAAATTTTAGGGTAATTTTCACACCATGATAATTAGGGGCTAGGGAGATAGCTCAGTAGATTAAGCGCTTGCCTAGCAAGCACAAGAGCCCGAGTTCAATCCTCAATTCTGCACACACACACACACACAAAAGATCCTAGCAGGGCATGGTGGCACACGCCTGAGGCTGGAGGCTCAGTGCAAGTTCAAGCCAGCCTGGGCTATAAAAGTGAGCTCAGGGCCAGCCTGAACTGCATAGCAAGACCCTGTCTCAAAAAGACAAAAAAAAATTTTTTTTAAAGTAAATAATATGCTGCTAAGACGAGTTTTGAATGGCTCGTAGAGTATTTTCCATCTGGTCTAGACTCTAGGCTCACTTCTTGCTACATCCTTGCTAGCATATTGCATTTTGAGCACATAAACTTCTCTGGGTTTTGGAATGTACCATGTTCTCTCCCACCTCCACCTTCTGTACAGCTTACAAGATGTACTTCCTGCCTGACACATTCTTCAACACCTCCCTTCTCCCAACAATTACACACACTTGACTTACTGTTCCTATAAGCAGAACATTCATCACAAGGTATGGCACTGTTGCTAAATTGTTCATTTTCTCATTAGATCTCAAACTCCAAAAAGAACAGGACAATACCTCTCCATTTCTATGCTAACATAGTTGCAAAGACAAAGACTGTACTCAGTACATATTTGTCCCTTAAAACTCACAGGATAGGGCCAGGGATTTAGCTCAGGAAGCACAGAGTCTGCCTGGCATGTATGCAGTTCCCCTTTCCCTCCCCCCAAAAAACTCCTACATGATAGGGACAAAAAGGAAGACTAAATGGTTGGTGAATATACGTATTCTCATGCAATGATCCAAGTGAAATCTTTAGCTCTGCAAAGGACATAATTTTTAAATAATCAAGAAATTCCTACACAGTGTTCCATATACCTTTAAATTTAGGAAAGGTTTAGGACCAAGGTTCAAAAGTTCGATGGTTTCCAGCCCCTCCTAAGTCAAGCCCTATTTTAGTTTATAGGGCTGCTTAAACTAAAATTTTCAAACATCAGACACACCCATCCTTGAAAGCATACTCCTCATAAGTGTATTCCAATGCCCAACAAATTATTTTTAAAAAATTACTGCCTACATTTGTACAACAATTCCAGCTTACTATGTTGACATTTAAGATCTGATCATATAAGGTATTTGTGGCATATCCCTAAATAAGAACATGTACATGCACGTATGTACATAAATACATGTCATGAAATATTAATCACTAGTACCCTCTACTGGTAGAAGTATCTTATCTGCTCATATGAATGGACTTATTGCCCTCTAGTGACCACAACCTATAAACACAGAAAATCTAGCACCAGATGGGAGAATCTCCTTGGCTACAATGATAGGGCTTTATGTTCTTTAAGCATCTAATTTTCTCGGGTTCTGGTTTATATTACAGGGGTACAACTCTAAAACTCTTGCGGGCCCTCTGGAGATTTCACACATCTCTTCCCAGCTGTTAATGCCAGTCAGAGGGGGCTCTCTCTCCTGCTTCTCAAGAACAAGAGGTCAAAGGGAAGAAGCTAAGTGGCAATGGCTGCAGTAGCAAGGGCAAGAACAGCAGCTGCGAGTAACTGCCCCGTCTCCCTGGAGAGCAAGGAGCAGCTTGAGGAACACATGTTGCCCCTCCCTTGCATATTACCTGCAGTTGTGCACTGTATTCAACATAACCCTTCTTACCTTTGAAATATCTCCAAAGCTGTACTAAGTGATGCAAAGGCAAATGTTGCTATCATTTTGTTTTATAAACCAGGTTTTTAAAAAGATATAACTAAAATGTCACCTCCCCTTTGAATCTTTTTTTAAATAACCAGGTCTAGGTGATAGGTGACTACTGTCTGTCCTCTGCTCCAGTATATACCCAGTCTAGATCAGAACAGGAGCCAGTTACATGTGTTTATTTTTAACCCATAATATTCCACTCTTTTCATTGCCTGCCTGTTGGTAGTGCTGATCAAGCTCCAAGTTCCTTGAGGCTATAAACCATGTCTTCCTCATTTCTGCATATCCAGCATCAAGCACACTCAAAATGGTGCCTGTTGCCAATTACCAATATAGAAGATAGGCATTTAGAAACTTACAGCAATTTGACAATTCTGTATCTGCTGAAATTAAACTAAGAAGCGGTTCTTTGACAGGTGAGGTTCTAAACATCTCTAATCCCAGCACTCGGGAGGCTGAGGCAGAGGGACCATCAGGAGCTAAAGGCCAGCTGAACTACATAGCAAGACCCAGTCTCAAAGCAACAACAAAGTGTCCCAATATATTTTTTATGGCTTATGTATTTTAATTTCATTTTCTATGCAACCACTGGAGAATCTTTAAATAAAGGTCCTTTCCCAGAAATAAATTGAAAATCACAGGACAGATAACTTATTATTTGAAAGTAGGATGAAATGAGACAACACAGAAGTACTTTTCACAAACTTCAGAACGAACATACCTATCCTTGTTGATCTTAATACTTCCCTGGAAGGTATTTTCTTCTTCAGTTCTCGTAAGGCTTCAACTAGATTCTCTTTGGTTTGGCCAGGAAGCTCCAACATGGATTTCCATCTTTTTATGTCTTCTATGACCACAACTCTCTGAGAAAAAGAAAAGTCATTTGGAAAATGGAACATTTTCATTAGAAAGATATCTGCCTTCACCTGAGTTAATGGAGCTTCTACTGACATATAAATTATTGATTATGACCTGAACCAAAGCAGTATCTGATGGCCCCAAATGATGGGTAATTACTGAAAAGCAGGAAGAGGGTTGCTTCACTCAGGAAAAGTGCAAGTTTTAATCTTACTGTGTCAGACACCACTGGGCACTTAGCAGTGAGAAGTAATAAGGAAAAGAAGAAAAGAAAAATGATGCTAAGGTGAATCAACCTTACAGTTCACTTAAGAGTCTCTTAATTCATAGGTACGGACAGAGAGCAAAGTTGTAAAGACATATTTATTTCAACAATAAAAACACACTTCAACAGTTCCCCATGTCTTAGTGGAGAAAATTCAAACTTTTTTTTTTTTTTTTTTTGAAAGAATTGAGCTGGGCAGGATGGTACATGCCTGTAATTCTAACACTTGGGAAGATAAGGCAAGAAGATTCCTGCAAGTTTGAGGCCAGCCTGGGCTATAAAGTGAATTCAAGGCCTACCTGAACTTCACAGTGAAACCCTGTTTCCAAAAGAAAAAAAAAAAAAAAAAAAAGAATTTAAAAATTTCAGAGTAATTACTTCTTATAATAAAATGGCCGGTATTTTGCATAGTTGCCACAATAAAATACTATAAAATTTAAATCTTTTACACCCTTTGCCAAACTCACTTCCTTGTACCCCTTTCCAGGTGAAACTACCACTTTAAAGTTGGTGGGGCCGGGCGTGGTGGCTCACGCCTGTAATCCCAGCACTTGGGAGGCTAAGGCAGGAGGATCGTTGTGAGTTCGAGACCAGCCTGGGCTACAAAAGTGAGCTCAAAGCCAGCCTGAACTGCACAGTGAGACCCTGTCTCAAAAAAAATAAAAAAAATAAAGTTGGTGGGAAGGGCTGGCCAGATAGCTCAGCAGACTAAAGTGCCTGCTTAGGCAGAGTACAGTGGCCAGGGTTTGATTCCCAGTGTGCCAAGCACAGCAACTGGGGTTCATTCCCTGGTGTGCCGCATCAGCCCCATTCCCAGGGTGCACTGAATTGGTGATTGAGACCACCAATTGAATGGTGATGCGTGCCTGTAATCCTAGCACTTGGGAGGCTGAAAACAGCAGAATCACTACAAGTCCGATCTACATAGTGAGACCTTGTAGACTGTCCTAAAATGTAAGAAAGAAAGAAAGAAAGAAAGATCAAAAGATGCATTGTATTGTAAGTTTTCTACAGCTCTGAAATTATTTCAACTAAAAAAATTTTTTAGTGGCAGTCAAAAAATAAAGTTGCTTTTATAATTACAAAATAAAAACTCTTTTCTCTAATTCATTATTAGCCTGTAGAGGCAAGCTGTTAGGGATTAGAGTGGGGTCTCAGACATTTTTGAGACCCTGGTAAGCTTCTAATTTGGATGCTAGTGTGTTTGCATTGTGGAAATTCCTCAAGATTAACAATTAAGATCTGTGCATTTTCTATATGCATATTTGGTATGGTAGTTTGATATAAAATTTAAGAAGCACCCCCCAAAAAAACTTCATCTCCTTTGGATGGGGTCTTTTTCTAGCATAGAAGTCCACTGCAGGAGGGAGGAGGGGAAGTCTGAAGAGATGAAAAGAAACATTGACTTTCTGAGATGATGCTACGTACTCAGGCTTTGGAACTGTCTAAACTGTCAGATATTTACAGGAGACTCTTTCTCGTAGAGCTTTTGTAGTTTCTTGGAGAGCTCCAATTTTTGAGCTCTCACCTGTGGCACCAAAGCACAGGCAAATGCTTCTTCTAGTCAGCCACTTACACATCCTCCCTCAAGTCTCAGGAGTTGGTGATCAACTTCACACAGAGTCAGTAAGGGTCCCATTGTCCTTTCAAGGACCCTGGTGACTCCAGTCACTTTAATTCAACACCAAGCCAGCCAGAATTTTCTCCCATGATTGCCCATAATCTTTGTTCTAAAACAAAGAAAAAAAACAAAAAACCTAAAAGTAACAGTCTTCCCAGTGCAGTAATTTCTCCTTCTGGCATAAGACTGTCAGTGTTTACTTTCCTAAGGACATGTCTGATTTGTGTCTACCAACTACAGCTCTGAAGTCAAGCTCTCTAGGTAAAGGTCCCACGGTATGCTTGCTTAATCCTAAGCCACTCTTTCTCTTCTCTTCCTTGAAATTCAATTTTCTTTATAGTTGGTGGTGGTCAATGGTTCAGCATTCCAAAACTGACCTTGTACTTACTGCCTGTACAGCTGGTTCAGAATCTCATTTGGGAAGATACCACTTAATATTATTGCTTTGCTCTTGACTTTCAGGGGCCCCAGTCAAAACTAAAGAACCCCTTTTCTGGGGCCAGTAGAGTAAGTGCTTGCCTGGAAGGCGCAAGGTCCTAAATTCAACTCCTGGTACTGAAAAAAAGAAAAAGACCAAAAAACCTGAAGGAGTCCTTTTCTATGATATACACTAGTAAATAGCACTATTAATGTTAAGTGGTATAAAAAATAAATAAAGCCAAATTAGGGGATATTTTCAACAGGAAAAAGCTATAAATATTTTTTCACTCAATGTATTTTCTTGATTGATCCATATTGATACAGCTGTTTTCAGTAGTAGTGGATAGTATTCCATTGTTATTATTTAATCATTTATTTATTTGTTTGTTTGTTTGTTATAGGGAATCACTACACAACTCAGACTCCTAGTGATCCTTTTGTCTTAGCCTCCTCAGTGCTGGGATTATAAGCACGCACCACCACACCCAGTCTCAGTGGTTGGCACAGCATGCCTGGGGTTCTGGGCTGGCATAGTACACGGTACCAGGGATCGAACCCGGGTCCTTGTGCTTGCCAGGCAGGTGCTTAGACTGCTGAGCTATCTCCTCAGCCTCTATTCCACTATTTTTATATATAAATAACAGAAGTTTGAAATCTATTCCCCTAATGAGTATTTAGGATTTTTCTCCCCTTGTTTTTCCTCTCACAAAGAATGTTTCAATGAATTCCAGCCTATGGCAGACTTCTTTTTTTCTTTCTTTTTTGCAGTCCCGGGGATCAAACTCTGACCTTGTGTTTTCCAGGCAGACACTTATGCCACTGAACTATCTTCCCAGCTCTGACAGACTTTTTATTTTTTATTTTTTTTAAATTTTTATTTTATTTTCTTGTTTCAGAACTTTTGTTTGTTTATTTATTTTTATGGCCAGCTCAGCCTGCCCTGAGGGCAGGGCTGGCGCAGCATGTGGTGCCTGGGATTGAACCCTGGTCCCTGCAGCCGCCTGCAGGTGCTTTAGACCACTGAGCCATCCCGCCAGGCCCCTGACAGACTTTTTAAAACTGATTTTTTTTCCCCACCCCTTTACTTTCATTTTTTCTGGTCATTATGCTTTAAATATCCCATGACTGCTTTATTTTTTCTCCTTCCTTTACCTAAGTGAGACTCTCTTTTAGTAGGCATGCTGAGTGTGTGCATTTACTAGGGGTTACTGAGAATAAGATAGGTTCTCTTTTCTTCTTTCTTGCTATTACTAGACTAAATTTCCTTAACTTTTTTTTATTTTATGGCTTAAAAGTTAGTTTAGACATTATATTTTTTTCATTTTAGTATTTACCTTTATAATTTTTAAGATGCTCAATAAAGTTGGTTGTGGCCTTCTCTTTGCAAGGCTCTATTTCAAAAACTTGTATCACTTTTTCTTTCATTCTATTTTTCTGCAATGTACTCTGAGTGATTTCTTAAGATCTAGCTTCCAATGCACTATTGCTCTTTAGCTACTTTTAATCTGTTCAAC
>PVJA010005998.1:24598-57595 GCA_004027025.1 Myocastor coypus
TTTTTTTTTTTTTTTTTTTTTTTTTTTTTTTTTTTTTTTTTTTTTTTTTGTCTTTTTGAGGCAGTTCAGGCTGTACTTGAACTCACTTTGTAGCCCAGGCTGGCCTTGAGTTTATAGCAATCTTCCCATCTCAGCCCCCTGAGTTCTGGGATTATAGGCATGAGCCATCACACTCAGCAGCTTCATTTTTATTTTAGGACTACTGTTCATTTCTTTATCTCTGTGAACCCTATAGCCATACTTAAGTTTCTTTCAGACAATTCTCTTATCTTCTTGGGATGAAGAGTCTGTTCATTCTCCTCCCTGATATTTTCTTATACAGTTTGTCATTTTTGACCATGAGTTCATCTTCAAAGAGGATTTTTTTCCTCGCTATGAGTTCAGGCTTGCCTTGAACGCACATCAATCCTTCCGTGTCGGCCTCCCAAGTGCTGGAACTACAAGCATGTCCCAAGATGCCCAATTCAAAGAAGACTCTCTTGCATGGCAGTCTTGTATGCCCTAAGATGTTGTATGGATTGATACATTGTGCTTACCTAAGTAACTCAGAAGTTCTACATAATGGGGTGAAAAGAATATAGCTCTTATGGGTTAGGATGTTGTACTTGAGAAATTTACAAGTTTAAGTAAGCACTCAGCAGGGACCAACGTTTCTTACTTTGAAACATCCTCATCCTGTGCAAGAGTAGGGCATGGAGATTGTATGACTGCTACACCTGCCCTGGAGGTTGGATGGAGGTAACATGCTTATAAATATAAGGGAGGTAAAGAGGTTTGTTCTTACCAGCTGTCTTCTGCCACCTTGATATGCTGCCCCTGTACCATGTCACCCTGCCCTTGGAGCAAGCTTATTACACACCCAAACTGCCACAAACTGTGTATAAATAAACCTTCTGATCCTTAATTTTGGATATTGGGTATTTTGTCTCAGCAAGGACAGAAAAGTAACTAAAATGTGAAGTCTCTCAACAGGGAAATCTCAGATTTACTTCTGTCAAGGTTTTGGATGTTCATGATTCTGGACCAGTTTTTATATTTACTTTGTTCAGTTTTGCAGATAATGTAAATTTTAGCTAACATACATATATACAGTAGTAGGTATGTGGTTCTAATTCTTTCTCCTTCCAAGACCCTGAGAAAATTACAATCTTTATACTGTTTTCTTGAACCATGAAATACAATTTTTCTAGCACATTTTTTACAGACATGGTAACTCTGTATTGGCTCCTAGCTACACATGGGGAATCAGTTTCAAGTGTCTACCTTATTAGCCCGAGGCCTTATCTCCTGTCCCCACACTGGCCTTAAAACCCCAGCCCCTGAGCTTTACATCTGGTTTCCATACTCCTTGCAGCTATTCAGTTTCAGCTCCCACTTAAAGTTCTGAGTTTTGATTTCCTCTCTTCCTGGTACCTGAATATTTCCCTTTCTTGGCTCAGCTCTATATTGGAAACTTTTTATAGCATTTTCACAAGGTTGGAATCTGATTCAGAGCTCCATATAAGATCATTTCAACACATGGAACCACAAAAGTTAACATTTTTTAGCATGGTATAAAAAGTCCTCCAGTGACTTTGCCTACTGGTATCCTCTTTAGACTCATCATTTGTTCCAGATATCTAATTATTGACAGTTGCCTAAATAATGACAGCATTTCGTACCCTTTTCCTAGGATGAATTTTCTTTACCTAATAAGCACCTATTTATCTTTTGGGAGAGGTTTGAGATGGGTTCTTGCTATATAATTCAGGATAGCCTTCAATTCCCAATGTAATCCAGGCTGGCCTTGAACTTACAGTGATCCTCCTGCCTTAGCCTCCCAGGTGCTGGGATTACAAGTATTTGTCACCACATCACTTTTTCTGTGAAGCTTTTCTTGCCTGTCTCCTACCACACTGGACCGTATTCATTTGAATACTTTTGCAATATGTATAGATTCCAACTATTGCATATATTATGCAAGACAACTGCCTCCATACTGCACTATGAGTAACTTGATTATTTATTTTGTTTTGGTACCAGGGATCAAACTTGGGACCTTGTGTTTGTCAGGCAGGCACTTATGCCACTAAGCATGAGTTACTCCCAGGCTTGAGTAACTTAAAAGTAGGAATGGTTTGTAATTTATCTCTATCCTTAACACACAGTGAATGTAACTGAACAAAACTACTGTACAGTGAGTTTTGGATCTGAAATTTTAAGCCCAAAATGGGAAAAATAGCAGTCTGTTCCATAGCAAAAGAATTCCACATATATGCCATTCATGGTGGCACATGCTTGCAATCCCAAAACTCGGGAGGCTGAGGCAGGAGGATCACAAAATCAGTTGGTGGGGACAAGAATGGAGGTACCTGAGTAGTTAAGCTTCAATAACACCTAGATACTACCTTAGTGAATATGTGCTCCAAAAGCTCTTGAGCCACAGCAAGAAACCCCTCAGTCAGCATGTGAGGAAACTTCGAGCTAGCATCACCCTGAGCACCATCTTGGTCAACCTCACCAGGCATCACAGAAGCATGAGAGAGTCTTCCTGAAGCAGCTGGACAGTGGCTTGCTACTTGTGACTGGGCCTCTTAACCTTAATCACATTTCTCTCTGAAGAACACACTAGAAATTTGTCAATGCCACCTCTACAATACTTGGTATCAGCAAGGTGAAAATCCGCAGACACCTTACTGATGCTTACTTCAAAAAGAAGCAGCTTCGGTAACCCAGACACCAGGAGGGTGAGATCTTTGACACCAAGAAAAAGAGCCACCAGATTTGAGCAGTGCAAGGTGGATCAGAAAGCGGGAGACTCATAGATTTTAGCAAAAATCAAAGCTGTTCCTCAGCTTCAGGGCTACCTGCAATCCGTTTTTGCTCTGACACATGGAATTTATCCTCATAAATTAGTGTTCTAAATTTCTTGCTAAGAATCTAATTAAAGCCGGGTGTGGTGGCGCATGCCTGTAATCCCAGCACTTGGGAGACTGAGGCAGGAGGATCGGTGTGAGTTCGAGACCAGCCTGGGCTACAAAAGTGAGCTCAAGGCCAGCCTGAACTGCATAGTGAGACCCTGTCTCAAAAAAAAAAAAAAAAAAAAAAAAGAATCTAATTAAATAACTGATACATTTTAAAAAATCATAATGCAGTGGGAGTTCTAGGACACAAAATGGGACCTTGACTTCAAGCAATAGCATACCTATCAAAACAGCTAGACAACACGGTATGTGGATGGGCCCCCTGCCTTCAAACTCTTGCATCAGCAGTCACACAAAGCAAAGAAGTTCACTCTAGGACAATCAATCATGGTACACTTACCTCATTGCCTTAATGAGCTGATCTCACACAAGACACTCCCTGCACTAACGTAAAGGTCCACCTAGTGCTCATACAGAACCCTTTTATCACTATCTCCACTAGCAATCCCCTCAACCCAGCCACCTTACCCCCTCCTCTGAAGAGATCCTTCACCACAACTTCATTGACGTACTATAGATGACCCTCACCCCTTTCTCTCATATCAATAGCACTCCTCTCCCTATAGCCTCTGACACATGGTTTATAGATGGCAGCTCAACCAACATGGACACTCAAAAAAGGGCAGGATATGCTATAGCTAGCAGGTCTTGAGTGATAGAAGCAAGTCTACTGCCACTGGGGACATCTTCACAAAAGGCAGAACTTATTGCTGTCACACTAACCAAAGACAAAATCATAAATATCTATTCTGACTTAAAATACCCATCCAGTATCCTTCTTTCCATGTGGCAAGAACGAGATCTAACTAGCACTCAAGAAACCCCATCATTGGGCCCAGCAGGATGACTCAGTGGTCTAAAGCGCCTGCTTAGGAAAGCCTTGGCGGCTGCAGGGACCTCAGTTCGATCCCCGGCACCACATGCTGTGCCAGCCCTGCCCTCAGGGAAGGCTGAGCCAGCCATGAAAATGAATAAATAAACAAATAAAAGTTCTGAAACAAAAAATAAAATTTTAAAATTATTTTTGAAAAAAAGAAACCCCATCATCAATGCACCCCTCATCCTTAAGTTTTAGAGGCAACAAATCAGGTAGCAGTCATTCACTGCAAAGGACACCAGACACTACCAGACCCTATTTCTTGGGGCAACACCTTTGTTGACACACAGGCCAAAATAGCTGCACAACAATTATACCCTTCTCATCTTGACCCCTTATCCCCAAAGTCTTGCCCACAACTCAATAATCACCCAACCAACTCCAATTACTTCATGAGCCAAACTATAGCCAAAACACTCAGGGGTGGATTTTCCAGGAATCAATCAATTCTTCTCTTACTAGATCAATAGGCCTTAACCATCATCACCAACTCATACAATTCCTTTCCTGTGGGGCGCCCATGCTCTATATTAACCTCTAACTCCAATCACGACCATCCCTCCCTAAAAACTACTGTTAGCCAAGTCACCCAAGGTTGCCATCTCTGGGCAGAAGCCTCCTCAGGGACACTTTCCTCTTTCTTCTTTCCCAACCCACCAACTTCATGGACATACTCCAGGCAAAGACTGGCAGATAGATTTTGCACACGTATCTTGTCATAAGACTTATAAATATCTTCTTATCTTTGCATGCACTTCCTCAGGATAGATAGAGGCCAGCCTTTCGCACTCCTTACGAATCTGCAGACATAGTTTCTACAACTCTTTTACAAGCAATTATTCCCCAATTCGGCTTGTCCCAATCCATCCAATCAGACAATGGACCAGCTTTTATCTCTCAGATTATCCATCAGGCCTACTCAAATCCAAATGTCACTTGGTATCTGTACATACCACCCCATCCACAATCCTCAGGAAAAGTAATGAAGGCAAACAGTCTTCTAAAAATGCACCTCACAAAAACCAAAAATAAATAAGAATAAAAATGCACCTCACAAAACTTACTCTAGAACTATACTTATACTGTCCTCAGCTCCTTCCTTTAGCCCTAACTTAGCTCAGGGCACTTACCAGAGCACCCAGTTTTCTAAGCCCTTTTGAGCTTATGTATGGGAGACCATTCCTGATTCACAACTTTCCTAACTGACAAAAAATTCCTCCCATCGCTGACTATGTCTCCATCCTCCCCTTCTTCTAGTATCTTTTGAGACAACATACTGACCTCTGCCTTCCACAACCAATAAATAATCCTTCTCCTGAAACCTGTATAACCCCTGGAGATTTATTCTTTTTTTTTTTTTTTTTTTGGTGGGACCAGGGTTCAAACTCATGACCTTGCACTTCCCAGGCAGGCACTTGTGCCATGGAGCTATCTCCCCAGCCCCTGCCCCTTGAGATTTAAAACATCTTAAATCTTCCTAGCTTACAGGACTGCAGTCCAAGTGGAAAGGACCTCATCAGATCATCCTCACAACAGCAAAAGTGGTCAAAGTCACTAGCCTTTCATCCTGGTTCCACATCATGCAGGCTAAATGGTGCCCTGATACCGTTGACACCTCTAGTTACAAAACCTCATCTTCAGAGTGGTCAACACAAGTCCTGTCCCCCACCTATCTCTACCTCACAAAAGTCCCTAAGAATCTCAGGGTTTTTTTTGTTTTGTTTTGTTTTTTCCTGTCTGGCTTCTGATCCCCTACCTCCTGCTATTTCTTACAGCTGGGCTTTGAGCTGCCTATTCAGAAGATTTCCAAATACCACTGAAGATTAATTTCCTAGTCTTCTAGGGTGTCAATCCTTGGACTCTCTCTATTCTTAACTGTCTTTCTAAGCACCATTACTGATTCACTCCTTAAAGCTGTCCAACATGAGATTCCTTATGATTTGGGCCTTTATCCCACTATCAGCAGCTCTCCCACACTCATCCATGGTCTATTCCTTTTATTTCACTAGACAAGATGGTTCCACATCACCCAGGCTAATTGGTGCCCTGATACTCTCAATAACCTCCAATCCCCAAACCTCAAGCATATGGATCCTCTTTGTCTGATGTACCCCTCCAGCATTCTACATATGACCCAAAAAGCCAAGACTATATAGCCCTGCCATGACTCCACTCAATTTTATTGTCCTTACTGGGGTTCAAATCAATAGGCCTTTACTCACAAGATTACTTTTTGGAAAAGTGCTAATAGCCACTTCTATCTAAACATCGCTCATACACAAAGATAGTATTTCTTAAACTTCACCATTACCCGCCCAGACACCTTCCCGCTTTTCCCCCAGAAGCCATAGCAAACTCCAACTATACCACCCATCTGGCTCTGCTAGCACACTGTTTCTGACCCTTCACAACAAACAACTTTCTAACCTACCTCTCAATCTTGTTCTCTCTTTTTTCCCTACCATAACCCCATCCTAATCTATTTGTCTCAACTCCTTAATGATACTTTTGTTTATCAAAAATGTCACTCATGGGGCTGGGGAGATAGCTCAGGGGCACAAGTGCCTCCCTGGCAAGTACAAGGTTCTGAGTTCAAACCCTGGTTCTGCAAAAAAAAAAAAAAAAAAAAAAAAGAACTCAATAGCCATGTGACCAAGGACTCCAAAACTGTGAGCCAAAATAAATCTTCCTTCAAATTAATATTTTCAGGTATACTGTCCCAGTGACAGACAGCCAACTAATGCAATATCTAACAAGTGACTGGTATACCTAGAAAGACCTCAGGGCTGGCCAGATAGCTCAGTAGACTAAAGGGCCTGCTTAGGTAGATGCAATGACTAGGGTTCAGTCCTTAGCATGTTGTGTCAGCCCCATGCCCAGGGTGTGCTGAGATGGCAATTGAGTCTGGGCATGGTGATGCACACCTATAACCCCAGTGCTTGGGAGGCTGCAAACAGGAGAATCACTACGAGTCTGATCTGTGTAGTGAGACCCTGTAGACCCTGTACTGAACACACATAAAAAAGACTTTAAGAATGATCTAGATTACTTAGCCAATCAAGATGTTCTTAGAAATAAGTGAGGGTATTTTTGATCATTGCAATGCGATATATTTGTATTTAGTATCTGACAGTCAGAGCATGCCAAGAGTCAGGGATATTCCTATGGCTTCAAATAAAGAAGATTTCATTTCCCAAGTGACACTTGTGTCCCTTGAATAAATACTCATATGGTCCAGTATCCACACTCTGAGGAATCTAAAGTCCTAGAGAAAAGCATGACTTTCAAACATCACCTAGTTGCTTAGTAGGACCTCACACCCAGCAGTTCTGGAAATACTGTCTTTACAGCTAAACTGTATGGGCCTGGTTAATCTGTGTGACTCCCAGGAGACAAGGAATCCAGCCAGGAATTCAGATCAAGCACTCAGAATGCTGCTTTGCTGTCAGTCCTTTGCATGCTGTCTCTAGCCCTAGATACCCTCTCATCTTCAGAGATCTGGATAAAAGGTACCAATTCAGTAGTCATCAACATAGGAAGCCTTATTCCTATGTTGAAGAGTACCTGATCAAATACACAAAATATAACAGAGTTCTGGGGAGTACAAACATCAGACATCTAGATGGAGGAAGCAGAAGCAAAAAGGAAACTAAAGAGAAAAAGTCAGAAATACAGGAGAGACTCAAGGTAACAAAAGGGGCTAAGTACAAGTGGTTTTGTTTCCAATGAAACATTTGTTAGGTACCTATGTTCACTGCTTCTTTGTGTATACTCTTCACCAACAAATCAAACTGAGTTCCAAGTAATAGAGCTCATTTTCTATTCTCAACTGCAGCTGTGGAGGCCATTGGATATAGTAATGGTTAGTATGATATTTTACTCTTTATTTATTATTTATTTATGTAATTACTATGGCCGGCTCAGCCTTCCCTGGGGGTGGGGCTGGTGCAACTTGTGGTGCCAGGGATTGAACCGCAATACCTGTGGTTGCCTAAGCTTGCCTAAGCAGGCACTTTAGACTGCTGAGCCATCTTGCCAGCCCCACATATTAAAGTAGGCACTGTAATCATCACACACACCTTACTACGTTTGTATATGGCATATGGAATCACATAGTATTCATTACTTACACATTCCTAACAGAGGAGAACTTTTACAAAGGTGGTGGAGGGTTTGCTCTACATGCTGACAAATACATGGTAAAGACAGAGTAACTAAATGGTATAGCAGAGGAGGGAGAATTGATAAACGCTAGTCTGAAATGGCAGGAATGATCAGATAAACTTTCTGGGAGGGAAGGCAGTAAGAATTAATCTGGGTCTCCCATGACAGAACTCTTTGGTACTATCTTGCACACTAGTTTTTATCACAGTCCTTCACACACTGTCTTTAGTCCCATCACAGTCCTTCACACACTGTCTCTAGTCCCATCACGGTCCTTCACACACTGTCTCTAGTCCATCACAGTCCTTCACACACTGTCTCTAGTCCCAGATTCCTTCTCACCTTCAGAGATTCAATCGTGGCCTGCTTGTAAATCTTGCCTCCAGAATCTTTCTTCTGTGGACTATTCTGGATTCTAGGCGTTCGAATGATGAATTTATCCATCCTTAGGGAACTCCAATTACCTTCACGTGCTTCAGGGTATTCTGTACAAGGAGATGGCAGATTCTAAAACTTCACCAAGGCTGCCAAAGTATGTTCTCCCCAAAGTGACACAGATGGGTCTTCTGAAAGGATTCCTAAATAATGGGGGTTTCATGGATGATATTGTAGTATCTAAGATTCCCTCTTAGGTGAGAGGGGGTGCTCTACCCAAGAGCACAGTAGAGCGCCTATTTCCTGGTATGCACGCGGCAGAGGGGTTCCAATACCTGGCCAGGCATAGAATCTGATGAAATGGAAACACTCAGCCTAGACTGGATTGCAGCAGGATTCAAGGTTTGTTTTGTTGTTGTTGTTGTTTTTAGCAGAATACTTACTGAAAGAAAGAAAGCTTCTGTCTGAGAGAAGGGACAAAAGGGGGACCCGAGCGAGTTGCCCCAGCAAGGTTCAAGTTTTAGTAGGCTCAATAATAATGCCCTCTTTACCCCACTACAGAGCCAACCTAAGAGTTGCCCTAATGACCAGCAACCACCACCTCCAGACACCAAAAAGCTATCTTTAGGCTCCCTTGCTCCCCTCCCCTTAACCATGACAGCCGCGGTCCGCAACCCTGAAGGAATACAAACACCATTCTCCACTGCCCCCCGAACTTAGGGATGAGAAAGGAGCATTTAAATTAACTACAGCCTGATGCGCGACCCACCAAGAAAGGCCCCGCTGACAGCAGCTAGATCCCTTCAAAGAGCACCGTGACGGTTCCCACCTGGCCGCCGGAGTCAGAACTTCACGCGCGCGTCCTCGAAGGCCAACTCCCACAGTGGTAGCTTCTCCCGCGGGTCACAGCGCCTCTGAGCCCGGGGAACCACACTCCCCAGCGTGCATTGCGCTCAGCGCCGCGAGAACCACATTCCCCAGAGTGCCCCGCGCGGTCGGTGTTGGGCACCGCCCTGCCTGTGACTCTTGAGACTCGAGCCCGCCTCCTCACACCAACCCCGAAGCAGTTCCTAGCCCCAGAGGCGGGGCAGATTAAGGAGAAAGCGGAAGTGGCCAACCGCGGGGCTGAGAAAGGGGCTGACCCCGGAAGGAGGCGAAACCTGAAAGGAAAACAGCAGCCAGCTGAGCCGCGGTGACAGAGGGAACAAGATGGCGGCTCCAAAGGGGAGTCTCTGGGTCCCGATCCAGCTGGGGCTCCCACTGCTGCTGCTTCTGACCATGGCCCTGGCCGGAGGCTCGGGGACCGCCTCGGCCGAAGCGTTCGACTCGGTCTTGGGCGATACGGCGTCCTGCCACCGGGCCTGTCAGCTGACGTACCCCTTGCACACCTACCCCAAGGTAGGGCCTTTAGACCCAAGCTTCCACTCGTCCCTCGCGCCGTCTCCCCACCACCACCACAGGCGTCGGCGCCAGAACCTACTTGTCTCCCTCGTGTGGCCTCCTTTTTCCTCCCTAATCCTCCTGCCTGCACCCTTGCCTGCTGTAACTGCCAGTAGTGTGGTGCGCTACATCTCCACAGGCTGGGGGACACAATGGAAAGCCGCTGTCCCTTATCCAGGAGTTCGTGGGCAGGGGGAAGTCGAACGAGCACTTAGAAGGAGGAGGTAGGCGCAGATGCTCGAGTCCATGAGAGCTCGGGCCCTGCGCGCCCCCTTGGGTCGCGAGCGCATCTGCTTAGGGGCTCATGCGCGTAGACAGCTCCACTGTGAGTGCGAAGTCAGACCCTGGAGTTGTGGGATGACCTAGAAGAGCTTCCGCCTGTGCGGAGTTACTGTATGTTAAACGCTGCCAGTATGTACTGGGAATGTCTTAGAGAAGAGGTGTGTGCATTCAAACGGCTGATTACTTAGTGCAGAAAACAGATACTCGTGGGCTGGGTAAAGAAAAGCGACTGCCCTCAGGTGGACCTTTGAAGCTCAAGGAGAGGAGCGTCCCTACTCTCATCCCTCCATCACCCCATACTGGTAGCTGCTGCCTCTCCTTTAGTAGCGTCTTCTCAAGATTTTTCAGCCTCTTAAGAACCCTTTATTCAACATTCTAAATTGCTTAGTGACTCCCCACACCTTCCTCATATACTATAATTTTGGTTTATGCCCCCTCCCTCCACCTTGCTCTAGAAGTGCTTTTGCTGATGTCGCTGCTCTCTTTTCTCTTTGTTTTTCCTTCTTTTGTATACTTCTTCTGTATGTTGTAGCTAGCCATGTTTGCCCTCTGCAACTACAAAGTGGCTACAAAGACCAGTGAGGTTTAGGGTGTTTCATTGGTGACTACTTCCAGGTCTCTGAAATCTAAACGCTTTCACTTTCCTTATTTGATTTATTTACATCGCAACACCTTGTCAGTTGTTTGGTTTTTTTGTTTGTTTGTTTTGTTTTGTTTTTCTCCAAATCCTTCATTTAATACCAGGTAGTGTTTCAACCCAAATACACACAGTATACATACCATGGAGAAAGGGGCCCTGAGGGCATGTGAGCCGTGCATGATGCAGTAGGTGCAAATTTTGGCCCAACCAAAAGGAACAGTCCAGGGCCTGGAAGAAGGATGGTAAGTTCTTTCCCCTCCTTGTTTCTCTTTCAAATGAAAATCCATGAAGAAAACATTTTTAATCAGTGGAACTGATGAGGCTCCAAGGCCTTGGAGGATAGATTTGGTTGTACAGTATTATAAAATATGTTTCAGAAAAAAAAAAAAAAAAAACAACCTAAGCCTCCCAGTTGTAGCCAATTATACTGGCTGGGTGGCTGACCTCTCCAACTAGACAGGGAAGGGTGACTGCTGGGCAGTGGTGTAGGTTATGATGGAGCAACATAAGATCTTCTTGCCTTGTGAACATGTACATAAACACAGTCCCTTCCCTAAAGCCCTGCTGTGCTACAAAGAAGCTGTTGAGAGTGAGCAATAGCTATGCACGAAATGTCTGGTGAAACAAGTTATGGGATCCAGTACAGTGAAGTCATTCCTGCATTTTATGACCTATTTTTACATAGGAGCAAGAGAATATAAGAAATATCTATCATACCCCATAAACTAAGCCACTCTGCACAATTACCTGCAACATGTCTCAACTCAAACCACAGGCCTTAGTGTCTGCTAAGGTTTGAAGTATGGAAGCACATAATCCAGCTCTTCTCTTTCCAAGCTCTAGCTTGTCAGCAAGACTGTTGCAGAAGATTCCTGAGAGGCAGAAACATCTGTGGTAAGGAAGGCAGCTATTGAAATTCCAGGAGCATGAGACTATTTGCAGGGTCGATGGAGTGCTATCAGTTTCCTTTTCTACTGATACCTTCTTCCTTCAGAGAAAAGTTCATTCTTAGGACTTCAGAAATTAGCACAGCAGGGTCTTCTTCCTTCATTAAACTCTGGGCCAGATCTTTGCTTTGTTTTATCCGGTGAAAGCCTTTCAGAATACCCATCATATCTGCACAGCTGCTGGCCCTGGACAGAGAGATGCAGTTATCTGCTTCTGACGAGCTGCATGTAGCTTTGTGTTCTGATTTACAGCATTCAGAGGTGGCAGAACAAAGCAGGGGGACTGATGGAAACTCAGGGACCTCTACCTCAGTCTCCTCAGTGATGTCACTAGTGACAAAGGAAGTTGTAGAGTGGAATGAGGATCCAAAACAAGGTAAGGGAGAAGAGACATTTGAACTACCCGGAGATAAGAAATCTGGCTTAATGAAGTCAAAGCTGCATCAGCTGCCACTATCTTGGCAATCTGGCTGTGCAGAGTGGCTCAGCTCATCCTGCAGCTCAGTGGTACTGCTTAGGGCTGGCAAGACTGGCTTCTTTAGGGCAAGAAGTCTTTCTTCAGATCTACACAGGTTGGACACTGAGGCATTGCATTGCATGACAATCAGAGGGTCTGGGCTTCCAGGTATGCCTCAAGGGACATGTGTCACTTCTGACCTGAGCAAATGTCTCCTCTTCATCTGCAGCAATCCAGGCAATGTCAGGCAGAGTAGGCACTGGAGGCACATCTCTCAAATACAGGTCAGATATGTTGGACAGGGTCTCAAAGGATGCCCAGGGACATGGCTTCAGGGGTAGGTTGGATCTCTCTTCTCACTACACTTCAAGGAGATCCATACAGCTTGTTTTGCCAGATTGGGATAGTCACATTGGCTTCCATTCCTGATACCTCAACCAGCTCCTGCACTTGAAGGACAAGGCAGCCTCAGGACACCTTGAAGAGGCCTGACATGGGACTTCTTCATATCAGGCCATCTTGAGGAATACCAGATTTTAATTCCTCAGACTCTGGACCCCAGACTCCAGTTTTTTGTTTTGTTTTTTAGAAAAGCCTTAAAGCCAGGTGTGGTGGTGCACACCTATAATCCCAAATACTAGAGGAGATTAATTAGGATTGCTGCTAGTTCAAGACTAGCCAGGGCAACACAGTGAGTTCAAGGCCAGTCTGAACTGCATAGCAAGACCCTGTCTCAGAAAGATTAAAAAAAAAAAAAAATATATATATATATATATATATATATATATATATATATATATATACACATACACACACACACACACACACAAGAGAAAAATGAGAAATTCTGACTTCAGGCTTACAGCAAAGAATACTGCTTGGTGCAGAGGGTTTGGATTCAGTCCCCAGTAACACACACAGACATGCTTGCATGTGGACTTCTAAGAGAAAACTTAATAACATTGATTTGATTGGGATCTAGACTGAGACTCATTTTGTATTGTTCTAGCATTTCTTTCACGTGTTTGAGCTTTCTCTAGCAAATTTGTAGTATGAATTAGAATGTGGGGAAAATAAGTGGAAAGAATATACATATTGGGGAAATTAAGGTATTTTTTAATCACTATTTTCTAACTGTTGCTGTGATAGTGACGTCATTTTAGTTATTAAAATTCATCAAGACCTCAAAATCATCTGGATTCCTCAGTGTCTTGGACTTAAAAATTTATTGACTGTTCTAATTTGTTAGCTAGTATGATGAAGTTATACTGTGATGTCTAATTCTCACAATAATACTGCAAAATAGGGTTTAACAATTAAGAAAATTAAAGTTTGGAAAGGGTAAGTGACTTGCCTAAGGTCACATAACCGAATAGTGGAATAGAAGTTTGAATCTTTAAACTGGCTACTTGAAGCTACCATCTATTAATAAAGTTAGGTTATACATATTTAAATTATTTCACTGATTTATGTAAGTGCTCTGTTGAATTACCATACCTTGCAGTTCAGGAAAAAGCAATGTGTTATACAAAGTCAGATAGATTTACAAGCTGACATGGCCTATTCTTGGTGTGATACTTGAAACTAACAGACTTTTTTTTTTGGTGGTACCAGGGATGGAACTCAGGACCTTGTGCTTGCCAGGCAAACACTTATTCCCTGAGCTATCTCCCAGCCCCAGAAATTTCATTTTAATAACTTTTTTCAGAAGTAATCATTTGGGGGCCTGGCAGGATGGCTCAGTGGTCTAAAGCGCCTCCAGGCGGCTACAGGGACCCCAGTTCTATCCCCGGCACCGCATGCTGTGCCAGCCCTGCCCTCAGGGCAGGCTGAGCCGGCCATAAAAATAAATAAACAAAAGTTCTGAAACAAGAAAAAAAATTAAAAAAAAAGAAGTAATCATTTGTTGCAAGCAAGTAGAATACCTGCTTATGAGTAGTTATTTTAAAATTATTATAATTTTTCCCTTGTCCTCAAAAGCACAATTACATAATTTTCCTGGTTTCAAATAGAAGATACATAAATCCCATTAATAATAAAACTAATAGGATATGGTGTTTGTAACCCATGCAAGCCAAAGTTCCATTCCCAACTTCATTATGACTGTGTGTCCTGGCTGATCACTTAAACTCTGGAACTTTTGTAAGTTTGTCATCTGTTTAAAAGAAAAACCTCACCCTCTGCAGTGCTAGTCTGACAATTGAAGATATATATGATATATATGATACTCTTAGCAGAGTAACTAATGCAGCTACAAATACTTCATGTTCCAAAATTTAATGTGTATAGTACATAAGTTCTGAATAGAGAATAGTTAGCTTCACTTAGCTCAGGATAAGAAAATGTGACAAGGTGGGCACACTGGTCCAGAACTTTAATCTCAGATACTCAGGAGACTGAGGCAGGAGGATCATGAGTGATATAGCAAGATCCTGTCACCAAAAAAAAAGGAAAGAAAAAAAGAGAATGCATATAAAGCTATTGATAGTATCATCAAGGGACCTTTTAATTACTTAGCTAATGTTCAATATGATGGAAAGCAACCATTTCCTGTGTCCTGTATCAGAGAAGATATACTTTATGTGAATTTGCCAGTCACCTAAGATACATGGGCATGAAATATTTATAATAGTTGAAATAATAGTATTGTGTAATACATGAAATACTGTCGGGCATGGTGGTGCATACCTGTAATCCCAGCACTTGGGAGGCTGAGGCAGGAGGATCAGTGTGAGTTCAAGATCAGCCTGGGCTACAAAAATGAGCTTAAGGCTAGTGTGCACTGCATAGGGAGACCCTGTCTCAAAAAGACAAAAAAAAAAAAAAACCACCATGAAATACTGATTCTTAATAGCTACCCACTGAGTACCTACTCTGGGTGTTAGATATGTTGTGTTAACATGGTGCCTGGCACATTCTGGATGTTTACTAATTATTGTTTATTAGATAGTATAATAATGCCATTAAGGGTATAAATGTTTAAAATACTTAAAATTAATATAAGAGTTTTGTCCTTTCATTACAATTCAGTCTTAAAGAGGTTGACTTGTGCAGGGTTGTACAGAGTAAGTGGTCAAGCTCAAATTCCAGCCAAGCTGATTTCTGTACCTAGGCTCTTAGCATAATGTTGTGTTGTCTCCTGAAATTGGTACTGGGTGGCTTTTTGGGTTAGTTTAACAAAGGAAAACATACTTGAAAGTGAGATGTCATGTGCCTCCCCCATATACACTAGTTTGTATGTATTTTACCAAAGAAGAAACTTGTTATAAGCCTTTTTATTGATCTTATTAATATCTTGGGAGGCTGAAAACAGGAGGATCACTATTAATCTGCACACTAGATGTCAAACCTAGCCACTGTGCTCTGCCTAGTTCTCCAGTAATGAAGAACTATATGTCTGTCTTATTTTAAGCTCTTACACAGTAACAATATTTTAAATTGTTTTCTCTTTTAAAAATTTATTTTTATGATCAACATTATTGCTTACATATTAAGCACTTTCTCAGGCACTGCCCTATAATAGCTATCATTCAGCATTATTGAGGAGTTTAGAGATAGTAACCATTGTCTCCTTTCATGATTAAAGAAACTTGAGATTTCAACAGGCAAAGTAACTTGTGCAGTTGCACATGAAATGTTTGATTCAGGTCTGGCAGATGACGGTAGCCCTTCCCACATGTCACTTGGTTGATTTTGTCTGTGTTCTCAGTTAGAGTAAGTAAAGTTTTAAAAATCCTTCCCCATAAAAATTTTTATAGGTGTATACTTCTCTCAGTTAAGGCCTTGTGTCACCATATGTCATCTGCTGATCATAATGCTTTTCCTGATGAGCCTAGCAGCTTATACAAACATGGATGTGGTAGCAGCATGGGTTCATTGTAGGGTACTGCTTACTCTTTCCTGCTTCTGTTAGGGTTCTGATTATGTCACTTTTTATTTTCAGCCTCCACCCCACTAATTATAACCACAAAATATGGGGGAAGGTGATATTTTTTATCCAGCAAGCTTTTTTTTTTTTTTTGAAACAGGGTCTCGCTATGCAGTTCAGGCTGGCCTTAAGCTCACTTTTGTAGCCCAGGCTAGTCTCAAACTTACACTGATTCTCCTGCCTCAGCCTCCCAAGTGCTGGGATTACAGGCATGTGCCACCACACCTGGCTGCAGACTTTTTTCTTGATGCTCCTTTTTTTAAAAAAACTGTATTTAGTACAGGGTCTCACTGCATAGATTGGAGTCATAGTGATTCTCCTGTTTTAAGCCTCCCAAGCACTGGGATTTTAGGCATGCCACCCCTAGTCTCAATCAGTGTCTCGGTGTGCCTGGTGTGTGAGGGTGGACACTGCACACTAAATGTCAAACCTAGCCACTGTGCTCTGCCTAACTGGTTGGCCCATTGCCACTTTTAATATAAAGAGACAGTTCTCTTTATGAGGTTAAAAGACATTGTGATATTACTTGGCTATCTTTTTTGATTCAGCATGAAACTTACTGGATGATTTAAAATAAACCTTAGGAACTCTGCTTTCTTTTTGACCTTTTCTATATATGATGTGGGCTTTTTTGGTAATCCTCCCTGTTCTTGAATTCCCTAGGAAGAAGAGTTGTATGCATGTCAGAGAGGTTGCAGGCTGTTTTCAATTTGTCAGTTTGTGGATGATGGAATTGAATTAAATCGGACCAAATTGGAGTGTGAATCTGGTAAGATGCTATGATAATCACTTCAGTTATGTGTAATATTGGTGTTTTCTTTAATTTCTGTTATACTCTTTATGTATCTTCCTTAGAAAATGACACACTATTTAATCATCCAGGTGAGCAGAGTGGTAATCTTATCACTTTGAGAGGCTAAGGCTGTAGGATCACAAGTTTTAGCCAGCCTAGGCAACTTAGCACTGTAATAAGACCCAGTCTCAAAAAAAGGGTGAGGGGTAGGGGACTGAGATATAGCTCAATATAAAGGCTCTGAATCCCCAGCACTGCCAAACAAAAAGCTGTAGTCATCCACTATCCTTGTAATTCTTATGAACTTAGTTTTAAGAGGTGGTGCTAAAAATTCCACAGGCCTTAAATTTCAGCTGTGTTTTTTTTTTTTTTTTTTTGAGACAATGTTTATTTTGTGTTATGGTAGGACACCTTTGTTTGACTAAGCATTCTGTTCAGACAAATGGAGTAGTAATTACCCTACTCATAATACATTGCTGCCTTTTCATAGATGGTATACTTTTCCTAAGCCTTTCAATCATAGATTAGTTGACTTAGCTCCAAGGTTGTTACTGAATCAACCCTTTGCCTAGTGTTAATAGTACATTCTTTGTTGGTCATGCTAGTAGAAAGAATTAACAAAAAAAAAGAATTAACCATAAGCTTTGTTGCTTGTTAAATCACTGTTAACACTTTTGCTGAAAGAGATGTTTAAGAAAAAGAAGAAAGGAAAACATAACCAGGGCACAATAAACATTTCACCTTTTAAGGAACTGTAATGCAGTTTTCTCCATTTAGCACTGCTTATTCATTGTAGCAAGAGGCCCCTTTCCCCATCACATTCATTTTCTATGCTATTATGCTAATATGTAACCTTATTTTTATGACTCAGACTCCTAAATGGTCATCTTCATATGTGCATACTGCTGTTTATTTTATTATCAGGCACCTGATAAATGCATCACAAATGCATGACTGAGTTAAGAAAAAAATAACAAAATTGTTAAAAGTGTTGTATCACAAGAAAACGTGCCTATAATGAAGAAAATATATACGGTAGGGACCTACCTCAACTTTAGAAGCACCTGCAATTAAAGTATTATCTAGTTATGTTCTTAGAATTTAGAATGTTCAGCTGATCACCTCATTTTTCCCTTATAATGTAGATACCCTAGTTTTCTTAACAGTGATCTCAACTATTTGTATGATTAAAGTAAATTCAATCCATGCAGTGATATTTCCATTTTAGATCTCTAGAAATCAAAATAGTAGCGGCTCATCGCCTCAGTCTAGGTCAAACACAGCCAACCTAAGATAGAGCTAAAACTTTCAATGGTATCAATTCACCAGGCCAGTGATTTATCCACTACATAAACTGTAACTCTGAAAATCCTGTATTTTGAATGACAGATCCTGGGTATGTAACTAATAGATTTATGTATAAAGCATTTGATTTGTGGGAGGGAGACTGGAATTTATAAAAATGATATATTTCTTTCTATTATCAACCTTGGAAATTCATGTTGATAAGAATTTTCTTTTCAAGAATAGGAAAATATTTTTTCTTCTGTATTTAGGACAGGGTCTACAAGCGCTACAGGGTCTCACTACGTAGATCGGACTCATAGTGATTCTCCTGTTTTCAGGCTCCCAAGTGCTGGGATGACAGGTATGCACCACCACATCCAGTCTCAATCGCTGTCTCAGCATGTCGTGTGATTAGGGGGCAGGCTGGGGATCGAACCCCAGCCACTCTGCTCTGCCTAAGCAGGCACTTAGTCCACTGAGCTATCAGACCAGCCCTAAGAATAGGAAATTTCTTTATTAAATGCTTTTTAATCCCCCCACACTGTCTGCTTTTAAAATTTGACTATTTTTCTCTTTCAGCATGTACAGAAGCCTATTCCCAATCTGATGAGCAATACGCTTGCCATCTTGGTTGCCAGAATCAGCTGCCATTCGCTGAATTGAGACAAGAACAAGTATGAATAATACTAACTTTCAAAATTGCCTGTTTAAATGGTTCCTGTATTGATTAATGTTTATAGGGCATTTGATCTTGTGTTAGTACTATCTTTTATTTTATTTATTTATTTTTGTCTTTTTGAGACAGGGTCTCGCTATGCAGTTCAGGCTAGTCTTGAGCTCACTTTTGTAGCCCAGGCTGGTCTCAAACTCACACTGACGCTCCTACTCATTCTCTGTATTCCCAACATACTTGGGAGCCTCCCAAGTGCAGGGATTACAGGCATGCACCACCATGCCCAGTTGTAAAGTTTTATTTATTTATTTACTTATTTATTTAGTATTTTAGGGAAGTATCTACAAGGTGTCAGAATCTCACTAGTAGATCAGACTCATAGTGATCTGCCTGCTCACGGCCTCCCAAGAGCTGGGATTATAGGCATGCACCACCACACGCAGTCTCAATTGCCATTTCAGCACACTCCAGGGGTGGGGCCAGCACAGCAGGATTGAACCCCTGCCCCCAAGCCTGCTTGCAGGTACTTTAATCCACTGAGCTATTTGGCCAGCCCCTCATCTTTTATATTTCCTTTTCATCAAACAAAACTATTTTTGCAAATGAAAGACTATTTGACAATTGCTTTCATATAATGCTTTCCTGTTAAAATTATGATGATTTTTTATGGGGCGTCGGTGAGATAGATCAGTGGTCTAAAGCCCTTGCTTAGGCAAGCTTAGGCAACCATAGGGACCATGGTTCAATCCCCAGCACCACATGCTGTGCCAGCCCTACCTCCAGGGAGTGCTAAGCCAGCCATAACATAAATAAATAAAATAAAATAAAAAATTATGGTCCAGTAAAGATATCCCCATTTTACATAAGCTAAAACTGAGGCTAAGAAATTAATATTTGAGTCCTATCTTTACCATTCCAGCTGTCAGTGTCTTAAATCAGATCATTTTTATCTCTTGATAATTTACTTCCAAACTGTTTATCCATTTTAATCATTATCAAGGTCTAGATTTTTTTTCCTAAATGAAAATCTTGTATGTAATTCTCCTTTCTTTCAGAATTCAGTAACTTCCACTTACATCTATACTTAAATCCAAACTGCTTATCCTTGTCCAGCTCCTGATTGCCTCTCCACACTTTAAATTTCCCTAAATGTCATACTTTAAAGTTCCCTACTTGATGAATGAACTATAGTGCGTCTAAGGAGAGTCACTCAGAGAAAAACATTCTCTCAGGCTTTCACAGAAAGCAAACTGGCCAAGCAATGGCCATAACTCGTCCCGAAGGCTGACACTAACAACTGTTCTACAAAGTACTGTCTATGGTCCCAAACTTAATCCTGAGGGGATTTGATCCTGGAAGATACAAAAAAATGAATGTTTTGTTGTACAGGTCTTTCTTCGACTTGCCCTTGACCACCCAGCAGGAAAAAAAAAAAAAATGCTTAAATACAATGCATGAAATGCAGAGCTAGATTGGTGATATGAGCTTTAGAAGGCTTAGATTCAATAGCCTCCAACATTACAAGCTTCACTGGTGACTCACTGCAATTGCAGAACATTTGACTGTGTATGTATCTGCTTCCTCTTAGTCCAAAGAGAAGGACAATATGCAATATGTCAACTTTCAAAAAAAAAGGGGGGAAAAGAAAAAGAAAAAAAAAAGTAATGTTGATTTAAAAGTGTTAATGTTTAATTGTTTGATCAATCTTATATACCTATATGTATTAATCTAAACTGATCTGATGATGAAAATATGTAATATAACCATTGTTAAATTTAAACAATAAAAATATTAAATTAAAAAAAAATTCCCTACTTGTGTCAGACCAGCTCCCCAGGGCGCGCTGAGATACACTTGAGACTGGGCATGGTGGCGCAAGACTATAATCCTAGCTCTTGGGAGGCTGTAAACAGGCAGATCACTAATGAGTCTGATCTAGTAGTGAGACCCTGAACTCCCAGTAGACCCTTCCCTAAAATACAAAACAAAAAAAAAACAACTATTTGAGAGCTGGGGACATAGTTCAGTGGCACAGTGCCTGCCTGGGAAGCACAAGGTCCTGAGTTTGATTCCTAGTTAAAAAAAAAATTCCCTACTCATTCTCTATACTCCCAACATACTTGGAAAAAAAAAAAAAAAAAAAGTCTTAATTCTACTGGTCTTTGCTTTAGGAAATATAGAAATGTGATACAAAACTCAAAAGATATGAGTACATATGAATGTATGGGCAACCTAGCAAAGAGTACGTCTCTAAGCCGGGCATGGTGGTGCACACCTATAATCCCAGCACTTTGGAGGCTGGGGCAGGAGGATTGGGTGTGAGTTTGAGATCAGCCTGGACTACAAAAGTGAGCTCAAGGCCAGTCTGAACTGCATAGCAAGACCCTCTCTCAAAAAAAAAAAAAAAAGAGTATGTCTCTGTTCATTTTTCTGTGAAGACTTCTACACCCATGTCTGTTAGGCACTCAGTTTTTTTATGTTGTATAGCCAAGATTACCAAAACAGATGTTCTATGCATAGATAAGGTTACATGGGCCAGGGAGATAGCTCAGTGACAGAAGAGCCTGCCTGGCAAGTGCAAGATCCCCAGTACTGAGGGGGGAAAAAAGGATATGCATGTTTATTTTTTATAGATACATGTAGAGAAAGCACTCCTAATTTTTCACTATAAAATACATATGATTGTATCATAACTTAATTCCTCATGTGTGAACATTTAGGTCTTTTCTAATCTTTCTTTTATAAATGTTTTATAATGTGTATACTTATGAGTATACTTATATTGGGCCAGCAAGATGGCTCAGCAGTCTAAAGTGCCTGCTGAGGAAAGTTCAGGCAAGCACTGGGACTGTTCCTTGATCCCTGGCGCTGCATGCTACACCACCCCACCCCAGGGCAGGCTGAGCTGGCCATAATAGAAACAAATAAATGAGATTTAAGAAAAACAAAAAAATAAAATCTTTAAAAAAAAGAGTATACCTATATTATATATAGTATACATATAGCATAATATAGATATACTCACAAATGTATACAATATGAAACATTATTTATAAAAGAAAAAGATTAGAAATAGAACTGAAGAGATATATAATTTTTTTAATTTTGAGAAATAGAGCAAAATTGACCTTTATGGAATTTGTACCAATTTAGAAAATTGAGACCTAACACACAACTTCTAAAAACTCACCCCCTGCTGAAGTGTAAGCAATTTTAGTATATTCACAAAGATGTGCAGCTATCATCATTATCTAATTGCAAAATATTTTCATCAGTCCCTCTCCAAAATCTCAATACCCCATAAGAGTCATCATCTTTGTCTGTCTTCAACTCTTGGTAATCTGTTTTTGTTTTTTTCTGTATTTAGGACAGAGTCTACAGCAGTGGTTCTCAGCCTTTCTAATGCGATGACCCCGCAATACAATTCCTCATGTTGTGGTGACCCCAAACCAAAAAATAATTTTGGTGGCTACTTCAAAACTGTAATTTTGCTACAGTTATGATTCAGAATGGCTTTAGGCGACCCCTGTGTTTTGGTTGTTCGACCCCTGCCGGGGTTGTGACCCACAGGTTGAGAACTGCTGCACCCTTCTCAAAATACATACACACATACATACATACTTGTTCAGGAGAGGTTTCCTAGCTATTAAATGGGGAAAATGGATCCCAAATACAGATCTTATTTTGAAAACTGTTAGTACTACCCCATGTCTGTCTTCTGAAATGTAACAGAACCAAAGGTATCCCTTGACTTCAGTAAGTTGCATCCCACCGGTGTTCTAGAGGTGTCTAGTGCTACTCATTAAGTCCCAAGGGAGAGATAATACCTATTAATGTTAAAATCTTGCCAGTAGCACCTACCATATATATTTAGCCTATAAAATACTTCCATCACCCTATAAAAGTCATCACTGTTATCAAATAGCTCATGTTGTATTCATATATAGTTTTTTAAAAAATGTATTTAGTACAATACAGGGTCTCACTACACAAATCAGACTGGTAGTGATCCTCCTGTTTTCAGCCTCCCAAGGCTCGGATAATAGTCATACATAACCACTCTCAGTCTCAGTCACCATCTCATCAAGCCCTAGGAGCAGGAGCAACACAGCACTCCAGGGGTCAAACCCCAGTCCCTGCATTTGCCTAAACAGGCACTTTAATCTGGTGAACTATCTGGCCAGCTGATAGATAGATAGATAGGTAGATAGATAGATAGATAGATAGATGGATTTTTTTTTTTTTTTTTTTTTTTTTTTTTTTTGGTCTTTTTGAGACAAGGTCTTGCTATGCAATTCAGGCTGGCCTTGAACACACTTATAGCCCAGGCTGGTCTTGCGCTTACAGCAATCCTCCTGCCTCAGATTACAGGGGTGTGCCACCACACCCGGCTTCATATATACTTTGATTGATTTTTCCTTCCTCTTTTTCATTGACTTTTTTTTTTTTCCTGTGGCCATCACAGCCCACCCTGGGGGCAGGGATTGAACCATGATCCCTGAGCACTTGCCTAAACAGTCGCTTTAGATGGCGGAGCCATGTCAGAGGCCCTGCATTGATATTTATTATAACACAATTTATTCTATGTAAAAGGTAGTGCTTAAAAAAAAAAAAAAAAAACTAATGCTTTCCATAGATTTAAGAATGATTTGATATGTCTGTTTCCATTCTACCCCTTAGTATCTTGCTGGGCAAAATATTAAGAGTCTCTGTTTTTAGACTGAATTCAAAAGTGTTATAGTGATAGGTTGGTATTTCACTGCTTTGAAACTTGTTGAACTTGGCACTCCAAATATTTTGACTGGAAAGTTTTGTCCTGGTATTTGTTTGTTTGGCACTGGTTGTTCAAGGTTATTCAGACTAAACACAGGTATATGTTCTTCAACTTAGAATTTAACAGTATCAGTTGCATCCTGACTTGCCACCCTTCTCAGCCAAAACAATTTGTTTGGGATTCATCATTTTTGGTACTCTTTGCACTCTTAGAACCAATAATACCAAGATACCACTACATCGTTATTTATTCTTTTTGTATCTGATTGTCTATCTGAGTCAGGGTCTCCCTATATAAATTCAAGCTGGCCTCGAACTCACTTTTTAACCCAAGCTCACATCAAACTTGTAGTGATTTTCCTGCCTCAGCTCCCCAAGTGCTAGAAATATAAGTACCTGTCACCATGCCCAGCTTCCCATTATATTTATTCTTTTTTTTTAATGTATTTAGTACATGGTCTACAGGGCCTCACTACACAAATCGGACACATAGTGATCCTTCCTGTTTTTCAACCTCCCAAGCACTATGTTTATAGGCACAGCACCATGCCCAGCCTCAATCTCAGTCTCAGTCTCCCAGGAGCAGGGCCAGCACAACAGAAATGGAACCCCTGCCCCTGCATCTGCCAAAGCAGGTGCTTTAATCTGCTGAGCTGTCTGGCAGGCCCTTCCACTGTATTATTCTTGATAGAGATGACAGGTAGATTATAAATCTGTTCACTGACCAAGTAGCCTGAGATTTGATACTTTACCATAGTTAATATGTACAGATAACAGTTTAATGCTGATAATTGTGGTAGATTGAACCCTATCTCAGGAAGATTTGAGGAAAGTTGATTATGTTGTTCTCTTGAATATACTGTAGATACATAGAATAATAAATAAGGCCTTTTTCTTTATTTAAATTTTATTTAGCTTATGTCCCTGATGCCCAAAATGCATCTACTCTTCCCTCTGATGTTGGTGCGGTCCTTCTGGAGTGACATGATGGACTCTGCACAGAGCTTTATCACCTCTTCCTGGACTTTCTATCTCCAAGCTGATGATGGAAAAATCGTTATATTCCAGGTGACAACTTTGCCTCATATTTTCATCTGAGTACCAATAGTGGTAAATACATGTCGGCATACATCTATAAACTCATAAATGTGTATCATCAGATAATTACTTAGCTTTAGTTTAAAAAAAAAAATATCAGGACACAGTACAGTTACCCTTTGCCCCAGCACTTTGGGAGCCTTACTAAAACCCAATTTTTTTTTTCTTGTTTCAGAACTTTTGTTTTGTTTATTTATTTTTATGGCTGGCTCAGCCTGCCCTGAGGACAGGGCTGGCGCAGCATGTGGTGCCGGCGATTGAACCGCGGTCCCTGCAGCCGCCCAAGCTTTCCTAAGCAGACATTTTAGACCACTGAGCCATCCTGCGGGGCCCCCCAATTGGTTTTTATCTCATTGGGATTTCTCTTGTGGGGAATCTTATTTTGAGGTAGAGTCTTGCTATGTAGTTTAGGCTGGCCTTGAACTCACTGCGTAGTTTAAGCTGACCTCCAACTTGCAATGATCCTTCTATCTCAGCCTCCTAAGTGCTTGGATTATAGGCATGTACCACCATACCCAGCTTTCTAATTGGAATTCTTTTTTTTTTTTTTTTTTTTTTTTTTTTTTTTTTTTTTTTTTTTTTTTTTTTTTTTTTTTTTTTTTTTTTTTTTTTTTTTTTTTTTTTTTTTTTTTTTTTTTTTTTTTTTTTTTTTTTTTTTTTTTATTTTATTTATTTAGGTTTTTCTTGTTTCATAACCTTTATTTGCTTATTCGCTCATTTTTATGGCTGGCTCAGCCCGCGCCCTGACGGCAGGGCTGGCGCAGCATGTGGTGCCGGGGATTGAACCGCGGTCCCTGAAGCCGCCCAAGCTTTCCCAAGCAGGCGCTTTAGACCACTGCGCCATCCCGCTGGGCCCCTCTAATTGGAATTCTGAGTCTTATAAATTTATTGTTATTAAATTGACAAAATGAAATTTTTAGATATGGGAGGTGATACTCATTGAGTATAAATAGTGGCATATAATGTATATATATTAGAGAAAATTGATAGTGATATACTTTGTTATTTTAGTGTTTTCTTTGTAACTCTTATTAAAGAAATGTTTTGCCTCCTGGAGAGATAGTTTTTCTTCTGTTTTATCATTTCTCATATGATATTGTGATAATAGTCGCTGTTTCTATAAATTCTATCATACTAGACATTTTATGTCTACATTCCCTTAAATATATTTGGGGGATTGGCTCCAGGACCCTCAAGGATACCAACATTTGAGGTTGTTCAGGTTTCTTTGTAAAATAGAATATAGTATATGCATATAATTTATGCACACACACCCAAAGTCTTAAACAGTACAGGACTTTGTCATTGTGTCACGGAACACTAGGACACAGTTTGGAGAGGCAAGCTTGTTGCCGTTTGAACATCATAGATTGTATTTATTTTATCTTTTTAATTTTTTGGCATCACCCGGGTTCAAACTCACAACCTTGTACTTGCCAGGTAGGCACTTGTGCCACAGAGCTATCTTCCCCAGCCTCAATAGGTTGTATTTAAACTAAGACGGCTGCAGCCTCTCTAAGCAGTGACATGGGGTGTTTTGGTATATATAGTCTACTGTTGGCTAAAAGCTATGTGAGTAGTTGTTACGTTGCATTGTTTAATGATAGAGGAAAAGTCTGTTCATGTACAGATCTACTTCTTCAAGTATTTTTGATCCAGGATTGGTTGAATCCATGAATACAAAACCAAAGACATAAAACCCATAGATCCAGAGAACAACTGTGTTATGCCAAATGTTAGAAAACTTCCTGAGGTTGTATTATTTTTATTAATGATAAAGCTTGTTTATGATCTTGCTGCCAGTAAGTAACAGAATTAGGCTTCAAACTCAGGATGTTTTAGTTTCAAGGCCCATATACTAACCTATCAGGCTGTCTTTGTTTTAATTCAGTAGTTAGATTTCTCAAATATACCACTCAACAAATTATTTTATGTATTGTCTTCCTCTCAGGTAATATGGTACACTTCTTAAATTCCTATTATTGGGCGGGGCAGATAGCTCAGCAGCATAAGCTCCTGCCTTGTAAGCACAAGGTTCTGAGTTCAATCCCTGGCACCATCATAAATAAATAAATTCCTATTACTAATTGAAGGTTTACTTGATGGCTATGATTTTTTTTTTTTTTTTTTTAGCACAATGGTGAGCTTGGTGTCCTCTACTGAAAATCTGGTAATAATTAAAGCACAGGAGTTTTTCTCTTTAAATTCATGAGCAAGTTCAACTACACACAACTCCCCACCCCCATGTAATCCAAGCACTCGAGGCTGAGGCAGGAGGATCATCATGAGTTGAAGGCCAGCCTGGACTACATAAGTGAGTTCAAGGCCAGCCTGCACTACATATTGAGACCCTGCCTTAAAAAATAAAACAAACAAACAAAAAAACTCCTAGGGCCAGTGAAATAGCTCAGTAGACTAAGTGCCTGCTTAGGTAAGTACAGGACCAGGGGTTCAATCCCAGGTACCACATACTGTACAGGCCCCAACCCCTGGGCACACCAAGCTGGCCTCTGAGTGCTGGGGAGGCTGAGAACAGGGGGCTTACTACAACTCAAAGGTGTGTGAGGCCCCTAACCAAAGACATTTAAAAACAAATAAATAAATAAAACCTGAGCAAGTTGTAGAGCTGCTAAAGTTAAAGCTTAAGTTGACTCTCAGAATGGTACCCCTACTCATTCCTCATTAAATGTGAGATTAGCTCTGTTTCTAATATTTATGTTTTAACTTGTGTTATAATCTGTGTAACTAGAATGAAAAAAACTCATTCCAGAGGCTATGAGCTATGTAAAAGATATAAAGAATGGAATATTTGCCTGTTTTTTTTATAAATTATTAATGCTCAGGGAAGAATGGAATGTTTCACATGAGAAGAAAAAGTTAATAAGGTATTTAGCCAATAGTTTTTATAGTCTGGATTTACTTCCTTATCAACTAGAATTAGAATTCATTTTTATAGGGTATAATATTGGTATAATATTTGGTTGTGATTTATATCTCTTTTTTACTGTTGTTAGGAAGTTATACTAATTGATGATGTCAGAAATCTGTTTCTTTGCAAGGTACTAAGTCTGATGTTCATGGGATGCAATTAAAATATATTGTGGCCAGTGCGTTTTATTTTTTATAAATGTCTATTACTTTTTCTCAGTTTAAATGTCTATAGAGATGATGCATTGTTGAACTTGTTACTTAAAAAGCTTAAGAAGTATGAATGACTTAATTGCTTTCATTAACCTTTTAGTCTAAGCCAGAAATTCAGTATGCACCACAGTTGGAACAGGAGCCTACAAATTTGAGAGAATCGTCTCTAAGCAAAATGTCCTGTAAGTTTTATTTTTAAAACCTCAGATGAAAACATTAGTAGTCAAATCTGTTTGTAATGGGATTGGTTGGCCACCTCCAGACAGGTAATTTACTGAGTCTGGGAGAAGATCTAAGAATCTGTATCTCTTAGCAAGCTCCATATTTTACTGATCCTACTTGTCTGGAGACCACACTTAAGAATGTCTACTAAAAAAACATTTAATTCATTTTAAAGGATGTTTTGAGTGTGAATTAATCAAATGTTCTGGTATTTCCCAATGAGTTAACCAAATAATAAAACTACTCTGAAACTGTGAGTCTCATATTCTGTTTTTTTATTTCCATGCTAGAAGTCAATTTTAACTAGTAGGAACATCAAACATCAAGCTAACAACAGAAGTTACTCTTTAAAGTTTAAGCTATGCACAGTGGCAATATCATAGCCAGTCGGGTTTATCCAAGGCACGATTATTAGTATTTGAAAACTTTTTAAACTTTACTAGCCACTGTATTTGAGATGTTAATTTAATTAACCTTATGATTATGGTTGGATAGGAGTAAATAGATAATGACAGCACATAACAGACATAAAATCATCTTTGGATTAGAAGAAAATAAAACCTATTATTCAGGTCCACATGTAATTAAACAGAAAGCATCAGTTTTAATAAAAGCTTGAAAGCCAGCAGGGCATGATAGTGCATGCCAGTAATCCCAGCATTCAGAAGGCTGGGGCAGCAGTGTTGCTATGAGTTTAAGACCAGCCTAAACTGCATTGCAAAACCTGGTCTCAAGAAGACAAAAAAGGGCTGGCGAGATAGCTCAACGGTCTAAAGTACCTGCTTAGGCAAGCTTAGATAACCACAGGGACCACGGTTCAATCACAAACACCACATGCAGTGCCAGCCCCACCCCCAGAGTAGGCTGAGTCAGCCATAACATTAAAATAATAATAATAATAGTAATTGAGAACAAGACAGGAAACCCCATAATAGAAATCTTAAGTGTCAAACTTTTAGAATATAGTATATGATAAATTTGTATCTTCTTATTTCAGCAGATCTGCAAATGAGAAGCTCACAAGCACGTCAAGGCTATCTTGAAGTTGGAGAAAGTGATGGATTTTTAAGATGCCTCTCTCTGTATGTATTCTTTGTGTATGTAGTGGATAAAATCTGATTTGTAGTAACTAAAACATTCCTTTTTATTATTTTAAAACTAATAGCTAGCCGGGCATGGTGGCGCACGCCTGTAATCCCAGCACTTGGGAGGCTGAGGCAGGAGGATCGATGCGAGTTCGAGACCAGCCTGGGCTACAAAAGTGAGCTCAAGGCCAGCCTCAACTGCATAGCGAGACCCTGTCTCCAAAAGACAAAAAAAAAAAAAAAAAAAAAAAAACTAATAGCTAGATGTGATAGTCCACACCTGGAATCTCAGCACTTGGAGGCTAAGACAGGAGGATAACATAAAGTTTGAAGCCAGCCTGAGCTGCGTAATGAGTTCATGTCCAATCTGAACTACACAGCAAGATCCTGCTCCAGGATAAAAAATAAACAAACAAGGGCTGGAAAGATAGCTCAACAGACTAAGCACCTGCTTGGGCAAGTATAGGAACCAGGTTTGATCCCTGGTCCTGCATGTCATGCCAGCCCCACCTCTGGGCACACTGAGCCAGCCAGGATGTGGTGGTGCACACCTGTAATCCCAGCTTTGGGGAGGCTGAAAACAGGAGGATCACTACCAGTCTGAGTTGCATAGTGAAACTCTGTACCAAATACATAAAATGAAAAAAAAATATATATATATATGTGTGTATATATATATATATATATATATATATATATATAGTTAACCTTTTGTGTTCTAAACTTGTACTTTGGGATCTTTTTTTAGCTTTAGAAAATAATATGCATAATATTTTTAAATGGACACATTTATATAATTTTATGAGGTAAATGTGATAATATATATATATATATATATATATATATATATATATTTTTTTTTTTTTTTTTTTTTTTTTTGGTGGTACCAGGGATCAAACTTAGGACCTTGTGTTTGCCAGGCAAGCATTTACACCACTGAGCTATCTCCCTGGTCCCCAGTATATATTTTAATATATTTTATAATGATGAAATCAGTATAATTAGCTTATCTTTAATCTCACTGTCATTTCAGGATTTCAGGTGGTAAAACATTTCAAAATTCTCTCTCAGCAGTTTTCCTTTTTTTTTTTTTTTTGGTGCTAGAATCAAACTCAGGACCATCTGCTTACCAGGCAAGCACTATGCTGCTGAGCTACAGCTCTGGTTCTTACTTTTTTGTTATTGTTGCAATAGTTTAGAAATATATAATATAGTACACTATTGCTAACTCTACAGTAGAACACCAAAACTTCCTACTTCACTGTAACCATGTACTGTTGGCCTCTCTCTGTCTCTTCATAAGCTTAAATTTAAAGTGTCTAATGGTTTGCAGAGTCTCATTTTCATTTTTGTCTACTTGGCCATCTATTATATTAGAGGAGATAAAGAGTGTGGATTAGGAGGGCTGTTGTATGCACCATGCAGTGTCCACTCTAGGTCAGGGATTCTTTAGGTTACAAGGGAAAGTGGAGAAACTGGAGAAATGTGTACTATAGGCTCCCATAGGAAAGACTGTTTAGCTTTCTGACAGTGAAGAGAGGGCTTGTCAAAGTATATGCTTCCAAAGATTTCTAAGAGAAGTCCCCAGCCTACTGCTACCACTTCCAAAAGAAAAAGGACAGTAGGACAGAAGTGTCTATTGATTATTATTATTAAATGTTCTCTTGATTATTCTTGTATTAAATACTCAAGCATTTACATACAGCTATAAAAACGTCTGTTTCAGAATGTATGCACTCTAGTGGTTGTTCTGTCTCAAATATAATACTGCAGTTGTTGAAACTGCATGCTCCCCATCATTTTTTATGACAGAAGTAATTTTTTAACAGCTTTTATTTGTTTCTTTCAGTGCTGGGGATTGAACTCAGAGCCTTTCATGTGCTGGGCAAGCACTCTACCTCCCAGCTACACCTTCAGCTTTCTTTTTTTTTTTTTTTTTTTTGTCTTTTTGAGACAGGGTCTCGCTATGCAGTTGAGGCTGGTCCTGCGCTCACTTTTGTAGCCCAGGCTGGTCTCGAACTTGCACCAATCCTCCTGCCTCAGCCTCCCAAGTGCTGGGATTACAGGCGTGAGCCACCACGCCCGGCACCTTCAGCTTTCTTAACAGGTTTTATCATGTATCAATAGAATTACATGGAATTGAAAAATTAATCTTTTGGCTGAGCATGGGAGTATACCCCTGTGATTCTAGCATTAAGGAAGCTGAGGCAGGAAGATCACAATGAGTTTGAGGCCACAGTGAGTTCAAGGCCACCTGGAAGTACATGTTGAAACCCTGTCTCAAAAAAGGAAATAATAGGTCTGGTGAGATAGTTCAGTGGCACAGTGCCTGCCTGACAAGTGCAAGGTCCTGTGTTTGATTCCTTGTACCAGGAAAGAAAAAAAGAGAGGGAGGAAATAATCATAATTTACTAAACAAAGGGGCTGGGGAGATAGCTCTGTGGCACAAGTGCCTGCCTGGCAAGTGCAAGGTCGTGAGTTCAAAAACCCCAGTCCTGAAAAAAAAAAAAAAAAAACATAATTTACTAAACAAAATTTTTAAAAACTGTTAGAAAATGAGCCTGTGTTTGACCTTGACTTTTTTTTTAAGTTTGTTTGTTTATGTGTTTTGTTTATTTATGTTATGGCTGACTCAGCCTGCCCTGGGGGTGGGGCTGACACAGCATGTGGTGCCAGGGATTGAACCTCGGTCCCTGCCGTTGCTTAGGCTTGCCTAAGCAGGCGCTAGAGACTGCTGAGCTATCTCACCAGCCCATTGACCTTGACTTTGTACAGAAGAGAAGTCAGATTTTTAAAATAAAATTTATAATTTTTGTTGTAGTTTGATAGTTCTTTGAAACTTAAGTAATCATCTGATTGATCGATTGATTGAGTGATTGATTTGATACAGGATCTCGCTATGCAGTTTGAGTAGCAATCTTCCTGTCTCAACCTCTCCAGCACTGGGATTACAGGCGTGTGCCGCCATGCCTGATTGCGGGGCCAGCACAACGAGCCCGAGGCTCTTGGGCTGGCACACCATGGGGTACCAGAGATTCAACTCAGGTCCTTGTGCTTGCCAGGCAGACACTTAGACCACTGAGTTATCTCCCTAGTCCCTAATCTCTAATCTTAAATTATAATCTATTCTCAGTACTAACCTGGCATCTTACTTGACTTACTCCCTTCAATGAACTGCATTTTCAGGTTGTTGTACCATTTTTTTTAAGAATTTTTTATTTTATTTTATTTATTTTTTTCTTGTTTCAGAACCTTTATTTGCCTATTCACTATTTCCATGGCTGGCTCAGCCTGCCCCAAGGGCAGGGCTGGTGCAGCATGTAGTGCCAGGGATCAAACAGTCCCTGAAGCCACCCAAGCTTTCCCAAGCAGGCTCATTAGACCACTGAGCCATCCTGCCAGGCCTGTTGTACCATTTTTAAAGCAATTTTGTGAATGCTAACTTAGGAACAACTAACTTTATAACTAGAGAGATTTCTTGAAAGTTTCTAATATATAACTGAGTATATTGATGTATGGCTATAATACCAGCTGCTTGGGAGGCTAAAGCAGAAGTATCACAAGTTTGAAGCCAAACTAAGCAACTTTGCAAGACCTTCTCTGAAAATAAAATTTTAAAAGAACTGGGGACATAGCTCATGAATACAGTGCTTGCTTAGCATGTGCATATGATAAAATTTAAAGCTTGCTTTGCTAATTCTATAACTTATTCTGCCAGCCGAGAACTATGTGGTTATCCTGGTATCATGATTTTTTCCATAATCATGTGAAAGATGACCCAGCCAGACAGTGGAATTTGGAATTTGGTCTTTTGACTCTTCTAGCAATGCTTTTTTTTTTTAATTTATTTAT
>PVJA010005998.1:57695-75959 GCA_004027025.1 Myocastor coypus
CTATGCAGTTGAGGCTGGTCCTGAGCTCACTTTTGTAGCCCAGGCTGGTCTCGAACTCGCACCCGATCCTCCTGCCTCAGCCTCCCGAGTGCTGGGATTACAGGCGTGCGCCACCACGCCCAGCTTCTGCTTTTTTTTTTAACTTTATTTATTTATGTTATGGCCAGCTCAGCCTGCCCTGGGGGTGGGGCTGGTATAGCATGTGGTGCTAGGGATCAAACCACAGTCCCTGCTGTTGCCTAAGCAGGTGCTTTAGACCACTGAGCTATCTTGCCAGCCCTAGCAATGCTTTTATTGTACTGCATAGTTGTTATGACATAGATGGCCTCCTATCTGTATTAGAAATTGAGGTCTCACATTCATTTTTTTCCTTTTCTTTTGGAACATTCTGTCATGTGTCAAGACTATGTGCTAGGAGCTTGAGACCTAGAAAAGCTGGCCAGTCTCTGCTTCTGTGGAGTTATGAGATCTAGACAGACATGGAAGTAATGACCATGCCAGTGATGACTAATGTTCACCATCCCCTGCTTCTCACATACAAAGAGTCTAAGTTGATTGGAGGCTTTAAGGACAGATTTACTGAGATGGAAGTAAATGTCAAATAATGAGTAGATACTTTTTACTGGTTGTGGCAGATTTATTAGAAATTTATTTTCAGATAAACTACTGTCTTACAGAATAAATTACCTACATATGGGAGGTTCAGGAGAGTCAGGAATTTGACCGCCCACAAAGGTACATAGGTGTTAAATTCAACCCTAGTTTTTTTCTAATTCTATATCTTACACTGATCCTGATCTACCATGGCTGTGTAGGACGTAGACAAGAATCAGATAGGAGCCGGGCATGGTGGTGCACACCTGTAATCCCAGCACTTGGGAGGCTGAGGCAGGAGGATCAGTACCAGTCTGATACCAGCCTGTGCTAAAAGTGAGCTCAAGACCAGCCTGAGTGGCATAGCAAGACCCTGTCTCAAAAAGACAAAAAAAAAAAAAAAAAAAAAAAAAAAAAAAAAAAAAAAAAAAAAAAAAAAAAAAAAAAGGAGCAGCAGGATAATTGACTATGTTAAATAAAAGCTGCTGTGTAAAGGGGAGCTTGGGAAGGTGGTTTTTCTTTGTCTTTTTGAGACAGGGTCTCACTATGCAGTTCAGGCTGGCCTTGAGCTCACTTTTGTACCCTAGGCTGGTCTCGAACTCACTTTGATCCTCCTGCCTCAGCCTCCTAAGTGCTGGGATTACAGCATGCACCACCATGCCTGGCTCTTGGGAAGGTTTATAAATCAGCAGGAAACAATGAGACCTGAACTCAAGAACAGTCCGCAAGGAAAATAGGAAGTTAGATTAGTCATGGAGATTGAAGAAGATGGGCTCTAAGGTGGGCTCCAGTTACTTGTCTTAACTAGGTGACCTATAATCCAGGTAATCAGGTAGGCCTTTCTCATTCACAGAAGTACATTTCCTAGTACCCAGTTTAGGGCTGGACTATGTAAAGGAAAATGAATGCTTTTTCATTAAATATTTCTTAGCTTTCAAAAGTATCATAAGGAAGTTCCCTATTCTTAGATACAGTGCATCCTCCAAAGTCCACTTATTTTGCTAGGATACAAAAAATGACTGAGCACACAATTTCCTTAGCATGTTTGCGTGTTGGCACACCATCAAGTGAATGAGTTATATTGTTAATGTTAAGTATATGAAGTGCATTCTCAAGATAAGGTGACGGTTTAATTTTTTTATTTTTAATTAAGGAAAGCCAGGGCTGGCTTGATCACTCAGTGGACTAAAGTGCCTCCTTAGGCAGAGTGCAGCAGCCAAGGTTCTATCCCCAGCCTGCCATCGGGGTGCGTGCCTATAATCTCACCACTTGGGAGGCTGAAAATAGGAGAATCACTATGAATCTGATCTATGTAGTGAGACCCTGTAGACCCTGTCCTAAATACAGAAAAAAAATAAATAAATGAATAAATAATAAGATAATAGTAAAGCTGACTGTGGTGACACACACTCAAATCCCAGCACTCACAGGAGGCAGGAGGGTCACTGTAAGTTTAAGACCAGCCTGGGATTCAAAGTGAGCTCAAGGACAGTCTAAACTGCAGAGTGAGATTGTCTCAAAGAGACAAAAATAAATTAATAATAATTGTTCTTATTATTATAACAAAAGACACATTGCCATTAATCTCCCTCAAGATACTTCCTCTTGCCTTAAGCACTTTTACCAGTCTTGCCACTGCCATGCTCTGAATCAGTTTAAGAACTCTTCATATTGTGTGATAAAACTGCAGAGCCTATGGGGCTGGTCAGATAGCTCTACAATCTAAAGCACCTGCTTAAGAAAACTTAGGCAACAGCAGGGACCATGGTTTGATCCTGCAGCATCACATGCTGCACCAGCCCCAACCCCCAGGGCGGGCTGAGCTGCCTATGGTAGGTAGGCAGGTAGGTAGACAGACAGACAGACAGACAGACAGACAGACAGACAGACAGACAGACAGATGGAAAAGAAATTAGTTTAAAAAAAAAAAAACTAAGCCCTACTTAGTGAGAGCCCTGCTCTCATGTCCCATCCAGTGGAAAGGTAAGTATGTTGCCAGGCGTGGTGGTGCACACTTGTAATCCCAGCACTTGGGAGGCCTGAGGCAGGAAGATTGGGGTGTGAGTTCGAGACCACCCTGGACTACACAAGTGAGCTCAAAAGCCAGCCTGAACTGCATAGCGAGACCCTGTCTCAAAAAGACACACACACACACACACACACACACACACACACACACACACACACACACAAAAGACAAGTGTAAAATATGATACTTGTCCACTTCCCTCGATCTGGTACCATGCTACTTCCTTGTAGTTCTTCCCCGTAGTCAAAATGACCATGAAGGGCTAGTCAAAATGACCATGAAGGGCAAAAAGATTTTGAATTAATTTTAGTCATTGAAATAGCCATGACAGCACAACTATAGTCCTAAAAGGTTCCTAAAACTGCTTCAGAAAGTGACAAGATTTGTTGGGTGTGTTCAAAGTTGGGGGAGGATTTTGAGGGGCACTGATGGCATAGCAGGTTGTCTTCTACTGTGATAAATTGCTTTTTATTTAAGCACACTGTTTTCAGCCATACCTCGTATTTGAAACATTATAGGAGGCTGACTTTATAATTATGAATTCTTATAAAACAAATGATCAAAGCCAGCATGATGGTGCATGCCTATGATCCCAGCATTCTGGAAGCTGAGGCCAGCCTGGACTACATAGCAGAAACCCTCTCTTAAAATAACAGAAAAAGGGCCAGCAAGACAGCTCAGTAGACTAAAGGCCTGCCTAGGCAAGCGTAGGAACCAGGGTTCAATCCCTGGCATCACATGCCAGCCCCACCCTCAGGTGTACTGAGCTGACCACCAAGATGGGGATGTGGTAGCATATCCTTGCCTCAGCTCTGGCAAGGCTGAAAACAGGAGGATCACTACAATTCTGTGTTGCATAGTGAGACCCTGTACCAAATACATAAGATAATAAGGTTATTTTTTAAAAATGTATCATTTCATAATTAAGCTATTCTATACCTCTTTAAGCTTCTGAGTTATCTTTAAATATTATTGTAATATCTTAAAAAGGAATATATGACATTTCTGTGACTTCAGTTTGTAGGACTTACTTGCCTTATTTTTTTACTAATCTGAAAATATTCTTAGACTGGCATAGTAGCTCAGTGGTACAGCACTTCCCTATTGTCCATGAAGCCTTAGATTCAATTTCTAGCACTGCAGGAAGAAAAATGAAATGAAAAGAAGAACCAGCACGTACCTATGATCCAGCACTCTGAGAGGCTGAGGCAGGAAGATTGCAAATTTGAACCCAGCCTTAGCAAATAAGTGTCTCAAAAAGTAAAATCTGAGCTGGGGAATACAGCATAGTGCTACAAAAAACAAAAGACCTCTTAATAGTAATATTACTGTTATATATCAGTACTAGCTATTATATTTTCTTTTATAGGTATTTAAAAATTTTAAAGATAGTATATAAACAGCTGGGTGTGGTGGTGCACACCTGTAATCCCAGCTCTTAGCAGGCTGAAGCAGGAAGATCAGTGAGTTCGAGACCAGCCTGAGCTACAGAAGTGAGTTCAAGGCCAGCCTGATCTGCATAGCGAGACCCTGTCTCAAAAAAGACCAACAAAAAAAAAAAAAAGATGGTATATAAAGTTTTGATTGTGTTATTCAGATAAGTATGAGTTTGATTATGTTTAATTATCAAGACCACTTTTTTTATACTATGAAATTTTAATACAACTGTTAATGTTTTCCAGGAACTCTGGATGGATTCTAACCATGACTCTCATCCTCTCAGTGATGGTACTGCTCTGGATCTGCTGTGCAGCTGTTGCTACAGCTGTGGAGCAGTATGTTCCCTCTGAGGTAAATTTCATTCTAACCCTGGTCTCTTAGAAGACTGAACTATCTTATAAACCCTGTCACTTAGAGAGGAGGATTGGAAGTTTCCTGGTAGAGGTTGGCACACATGAAAAGTCCAGGTTCCAGCAGCAAACATGTTCCTAGTTCTCTGTGGTCTAACTGCCATCTTGATGACTGTGTTGATGGAGTTGAACAGGTGTCTCTGCTGGTCTCTTGAGTCTGAACAGAACTGTTAGCACAGGTTTCTCAGACTTGTAGAACCACTTCACAATTTGGAATTAATTGTTACAAATGTTAAGGAGTAACTTCTTTACAAGCAACAGGACTAGTATGCTTAATTCTAAGATACTGTTCTGGTAGCTAATGCCAAGACAGAGAAAAAGACTATTGTGCCTTTCTTTGTAGTTAAAATTTAACTGACTCCAGCAACATAACTGTTAAGATAAAGGTTTTTGAAGGAAAAAAAAAGGTAAAGGTTTTTGTTTTGGGGAAAACACTGTAATTTGATGACTGAACAGACCTTTGAAGAAAATGAAGTTATTTATACACTCCAATGCCAGGTAATGGCTGTTGACATTATATCTGACTGAATAAATTGGAGTTGTCTTGTACTTCCAAAGTACCATAAAAAAAAAAAAAAGAAAATAGGAGATAAGAGAAATTAAAATAGAATCCAATAATAAGCTGTTGGTTTGATGTAATAGATACAAGTACCCAGAAACTGAGACAGGATGATGTTTAAAAGTAATGTATATGTAGCTCTTTAAAATTTGCAAAGTATTGATCCCAACATTTGGGATGCTGATTGCCATGGGTTCAAGACCACCGTAGACTACTGTACAGTGAGTTCAAGGTCAGCCTAAACTACACAAAGCGGGAGCTGGGGAGATAGCTCCGAGGCACAAGTGCCTGCTGGGCAAGTGCAAGGTCGTGAGTTTGAACCCCAGTCCCACAATAAATAAATAAATAAATAAATAAATGGATACATACATACATACATACATACATACATACACAAAGCCTGCCAAATTGATTTTCTTTTGCAGAGTATTATGTCATAATACTCTTTTGCAGAGTATTATGTCAGTCCAGTGCCCAGGAACAGTCTGTAGAAGCTGGATTCCATTTCATAGATGAGTTAACAGGCTTCCAGGGTCTAGGTAACCTTCTGAGGCTACATAAACAGGGAAGTATGGAGGCCAGAGTGAAGTTCATGTCTTTGGATCAACAGCTGTTTTTCCTATAGACTTTCTTTACCTATAATTCATAAAGTATTTCAATGGCAAAGATAATAGTAGTCTAAAGTATTAAGGAAAGCGAGATTATGTGCTGAGATTGTCAGGGAGTAATAATGGAAGTCTTGGCCTGAATTTTGAAGAATGGGTAATAAGGAATGAATTAGTACAGAAGAGGATGGACAGTTTTCATGTGTACAGGTAAAAATAAGCTATTTGAAAATTGCAGAAGTTAAGGAGAACTGGTGCATTTCTCCAGTACTCATAGATTATATGACTATATTGGTAACATCTTCTTGCTACATTACTTGTGTTCCTCATAATGTATATTTTAATCATTGTGTCATTCCTGGTAAAGCATCTTGCATAGAATTACCTTTGTCTGTTACTTCCCTTAGAGCTACCTCTGCACTTTTAAGTCCATGCCATCAAAGCTCCAAGCATAGATAGTAAGTTCTTATTGACCCCTAGCTTGTGTTATCTTGTCCCCTCCCTTCTTGTGTTCTTATTTCTTCTTTAGACTCCTAAGATGGAGTAAAATATATATTGACATTCATTGGCCATACTGTAGCCAAAAAAATAATTGGCTGCTCAGGTTGCATTATCTCATTAAATTCACCACAACCTACATTCTGGTCCCTAAATATGCTGACTGGTGAAGAGCACTTTTACTACTGGGCACTGTTCCAAATGTTTTATCTGAATACGATCATTTAGTCTTCTTAGTAGCCCTGTGAGATGGCTGCTTTTACTATCCCCATTTTCCAGATGGGAAAACCACAAAAAAGAGTTTCTAATTGCCCTAGTAGTATATACCAGTAAGTGATAGAATCAGGATATGAACTCAAGATAATCTGATTCCAGAGCCATTACCCCTTTGGTCAGCTTGGAATAATACATAGGGAAATTGATGAGTTGATTCATATCAGGAGCTGCTATATTATGTGCCCTTTTTGACACTGAGAAGGTAGACACTGCCAGAACTCCATGTTTATGTTTTGACTTAGGATGCTCAAATTCTGTTATCTAAACACTTCTTCTGAGGTGAGCAGTTCATGGCTTGCCCTCTCTTAATCTTCAGGTGTTGCTTATACATACTTATGATTCTCATTGTGATTCTGCTTTTACTGTGTCTTACAAATCTGGAGATCTTTAATGTGACCCTTGCTCTTTTTCTTTCAGATATCTCTATTATGAAGTTTTATTTTGATTGTATAACTTTGATTTTATGAGAAAATTTATCTTATATCTAGGCTATTTAGGAGACTATCTCACTGTTCTTGCATATGTCCCCCAGGCCCTTGTGATCATAAAACACTGGAACTCAGCAGTACATTTGGACTCTTCCAGACACAGGCCACAGGGCATGACTTCTTTGCTCTTTTCTGGACTGCTTTCTTTCCTGTCTTTAAAATTAAAGTTGTGGCTTTACTGAACAAATTTATACCTTTAGAAAGATTCTTTTGCTAGAAGTACCTGGAAAAATCCACATTTCTTTGAGGCTTTACTTTGCATGTGAAACCATACTTTGAGTAGGTAATAATTGTAAGTAATATATATAAAATTTATTTATTTATTTTGTCTTTTTGAGGCAGGGTCTCACTATGCAGTTCATGCTGGCCTTGAGCTTGCTTTTGTAGCCCAGGCTGGTCTCGAACTCACACTAATCCTCCTGCCTCAGCTTTCTGAGTGCTGGGATTACAGGCATGCGCCACCACACCCAGCTTTTAAGTGTATTTTATTAAGAAGCATGCTTAGTATAGAAGTGTATAAGGTGCATATAAAGGAATAGGAAATCACAAATCATCCAGAATTATTATATTGCCATTTTCTTTTCAATATAAGCAGTTTTTAATACTAGTTTCCTGTTTTCAAATATTACAGTATGAATACGCCTTTTTCTGGCATTTCCTCCATTGTTCACTATAAAAAATAATTTAGAATGTAGTATTAGAAAAATTACGCAAGCTTTCTTGGCCACACGTCCCCATTTTAAAACTTTACTTTCTCAAAGCTTTTTCATGAGTTTATTATTGGAACGTAAGTATTTTTTCTTAATATTATGGCCTGCTCGGCCTGCTCTGGGGATGGCGCTGGTGCACCCTATGGTGCTGTGCATTGAACCACAGTCCCTGCGGTTGCCTAAGCTTGCCTAAGCAGGCATTTTAGACTGCTGAGCCATCTTGCTGGCCCTGTAAGCTTTTTTTCTGACCCCCTCCATAGTAGCTTGAGACTCCATTTTAAGTTCTGTAAGTATAATTTATCTGTGAGCAAAATATATATATTTTTTACACATGTGACCATGCTGTATGTTTCAAAGTATTTTTTTAATTTTTTTAATTTGTTTTTTCTTGTTTCAGACCTTTTGTTTGTTTGTGGCTGGCTCAGCCTGCTCTGAGGGCAGGGCTGGCACAGCACGTGGTGCCAGGGATCGAACCGTGGTCCCTGAAGCCGCCTAAGCTTTCCTAACCAGGTGCTTTAGACCACTGAGCCATCCTGCCGGGCCCTGTTTCAAAGTATTTATGAGGCAACTGAAAAATAGGTCTGTTTTTAAAATTTTTTATTTTTTAATGTATTTGGTTATTTCAGGGTCTCACTACGCAGTTTGGACTTAGTAATCCTCCTGCTTTTTAACAACACTTCCCCACCTGACCCCCAGTGCTGGGATTATAGGCATGTGCCTCCATGCCCAGTGTCCTTGACCTACTCAGAACCCAGGGGCCAGTGTCATGTGGTACCAGGATCAAACCCCGGTCACTGCACTTGCCTAAGCAGGCACTTAGTGCACTGAACTATCGTGCTGGCCCTTTGGGTCTCTGTTTCATACAGACGTGGTACCCTTGGAACCTGTATGTGAGATATGAAAAGCTTCCTCTTGGGTCATTGTGAACACAGTTTGAAATGGTGTCAATAAACAGTAGGACTGCCAAAAAACAAACATTAGGAAGGTAATGTGGTCTTAAAACTTGTGAGCAACTTTATTTCTCTCATTTAGAAAAATTGTGAAATGATTTAGCATGCATTAGTATTCATTACATACCATTTGATCATTCTGGCCAGAAAGAGGTGGCAAAGAATTTGTCTCGGTTGATCTTACATCTTTGTCATAAAGATTTTGATCTCTGCACTTATTTTTCCTTGTTCCTTTTCTCACATTTATGTTGTCATTTTTAAGCCTTGTGGGTTGAGATTTTTTTTGGGGGGTGGGGGGCTGTCTCAGGTTGCCTTAAGGGTGGTCTGAGAATCAAATTGCCATCCCTGTGCCTGGCTGGAATTGCCCACATATGAGACTCATGGGTTGAGATTGACTGTCTAGTTGAAATAATGAAAAGTTGTCACTTGTGTTTGTCTTTGTTAAGCAGGCCAAGGATGACCTGGCAACAGAGTCCAGCAGTATTGGCTGTCCTTCCTGGAGAATAGGAATAGGCATCCTCAGAAATGTGTAAAGTTGGGCTGGGGAGATAGCTTAGTAGAAAAGTGCTTTCCAAGCAAGCACAAGGTCCTGAGTTCAATTCCCAGTACTGCCCAAAAAAAAGAAAAAAATGTCATAGCAAGAGATGGTAAATGCTGTCTATGTGTTGCCTCATTATCTCTGTGCTTTTTTATTGCTGTTTTTGGAAGAGCACTGTTCTAAGCCTTTTTTCAAGACCATGATCATCTGATTTCACATGTTCAGTGAAAAGTATTTTAAGAAGGCTGGGCATAGTGGCAGATGGCCTGTAATCCCAGCTCATGAGAGGTTGAAATAGGAGGATCACAAGCTGGAGCCCCAGCTAGACAACTTAGTGGCTTAGTGACATCCTGTCTTAGAATAAAAACAATTTTTAAAAAGAGTTCGGGCGTGGTGGGGCATGCCTGTAATCCCAGCACTCTGGAGGCTGAGGCAGGAGGATCAGTGTGAGTTCGAGACCAGCCTGGGCTACAAAAGTGAGCTCAAGGCCAGCCTGAACTGTATAGTGAGACCCTGTCTCAAAAAGACAAAAAAAAAAGAATAAACAAATAAATAAATAAATGAATGAATAAATAAAAAGAGTTCGGGAATGTCCTGGGTTCAACCCCAAGTATAGGACTGGGGACTGGGTAGTGGTTTAAGAAGACTGCTGGTAGCACATATTAATAAATCATACACATTTATGGGTTATAGATTATGTACCAGGCCCTGTTCAAGGAACTGTAGATGCAGTGAAGAGTAAGCCCAAGTTAGGCATGGTACATGCATGTAGTCCTAGCACTTGAGAGGATTTACTTGAACTCAAGAGTTCAAGACTAGCTGGGCAACATAGTAAGACTTTCATCTCAAAGAACAGGAAAAATGAAAAATAAAGCAGCAAAAGACAAAAAGCCTTGCCTTTTAGAAGATTTAAATCTCATAATAGGTAGGTAATAGAAGGCAGTATAGGTGTCACACCTTGGTTTTCTTTCTTAATTTTTATTTTTATGTCTTTTTGTTTGAGACAGGGCTCCACTACACAATTCAGGCTGGCCTTGAGCTCTCTTTGTAGCCCAGGCTGGCCTCAAACTCACAGTGATCCTCCTGCCTCAGCCTCCTGAGTATTGGAATTATAGGGAGGTACTACCACATGCCCAGCACTTAAATATTTTCTAACATTTAGTTTATTTACAAAATTTGTATTAAGAAGCTATAGCCAGGGCTGACAAGATAGCTAAGTGGACTAAATGCCTACTTAGGCAAGTGCAAGAACCAAGGTTTGATCCCCATCCTGTACTCCACTGGCCCTGCCCCTGGGTTCGCTGAGCCAGAGACCGAGTCCAGGTGTGGTGTCACAGTCTATAATCCCAGCTCAGGAGAGGCTGAAAACAGGAGGATCACTCTGAGTCTGGAGCTGCATCCAAAGTGCATAGTGAGACCCTGCACCAAATACCTAAAAGGGTAGGGGTGGGGGATACTCAGTGGACTAAGCGAGCACTTGCTTAGGCAAGCACAGGGACCCTGCCCATCGCAAGCTGAGCTGGCAAGACTGGGCATGGTGACACACGCCTGTAACCCAGCTCTGGGGAGAGGAGCCTGAAAACAAGAGAATCACTGTGAGTGTGAGCTGTGTATTGAGACCCTGTTCCAAATATATATATATATATATATATATATATATATACATATACATATATATATATATATATGTATATATATATATATATTTTTTTTTTTTTCCAAGATACATTTTTAAAAAGTAGAGGAAGTTGCTATGGCATGCTAGGCCTGGTGGCACACACTTGTATTTGTTTAATAATTTAAAGATACATTGTAGTCACAAAAGTGAGTACGACTTAAATTAAAAAAAATGACTATGCCTACTAGTTAGGTTATGCAAATGATCTTACCACTTCTGTGCACAGATTTTACTATAACACGGGTTTTATTTTCTCTCTGTTTTTTGATTAATTTTTAAATTAACAAGTAAGCAGTATATATGTTTATAGTATATAATTGTCTGTTTGTGGTGCTAGGGATCAAACCTAGGGATTTGCACTGATAAGCAAGTGTTTTGCTGCTGAGCGATAGATATCTCTAGCCTTGTAATATGGATACTTTGGGACTGACTAAATCAACATCTCCTGTATCACCGTATCATTTTTGTGTGAGAACACATCTACTTTAGTTAGTACACTGTGACTAGTCACCATGTTATATAGTAGATACCCCTTTTCTAACTGGAATTTTGTGTCTTTTGACTAGCATCACTTCAGTTTCTCCCTTTTCCTTCCCTAGATAACTTCTATGCAGGTATCTTGAATCATTCAAACCAGCTCCACTTCTCATGTGGTGATAGGCAGTGTGACCCAGCTTTCAAAGGCTGATCAAGGATGGTTGTGGTTGGGTGGCCAAATTGCTCAGCAGATTAAAGTGCCTGCAAGCATACAACAGGGGCCAGGGGTTTGATCCCCAGGGCCTGCCATTCAGACCCTGCCCCTCCAGTGCACCCTGAAAGACAATTGAGTCTGGGCATGGTGGCAATGTCTGTAATCCCAGCTCTTGGGAGGTTTTAAGTAGGCGGATCACTACAAATCCAATCTATACTAAACACCCTGAGGAGCCTTCCCTGAAATACAATTAAAAAAAAAAAAAAAAAAAAAAGGATGATTGTGATCAAGGCCAGCTTGGGCAGCACACCAGTTTGAGGTTGGCCTGATTATGCAGCAAGACCTTCCTTGCTTTAAAAAAATGGCAGCCAAGTGTGGTGGCACACACTTGTAATCCCAGTGCTTGAGAGGCTGAGGCAGGAGGATCACGCTAAGTTTGAGGCCATCCTGCAGTACATAGTGAGTTCAAGGCTAGCCAGCACTACACAGCAAAACCCTGGAAGAGAGAAGCTAAGTAAAAATAGCTTGTGGGTGCTGTATCAAGATCTTTAAATGTTCAGTAAAGTTGTAAACATATTCTTTTACAGTGCCCAAGGGTAAATTGTATGCTAATTCTGGAGTTTAAGGAAGCCACACTGCTTGAGAGCTATATATCATGTCCAGCCAGTCAGCTGTTGAATTTGTCTTGAAGATTCTTTTGCTGGAAAAGTATAAGATGCAGTTAAGCCAGGTGTGGTGGCATGTATCTATAATCCCAGTACTCAGGAGGCTGAGCAGGAGGATCAGTGCAAGTTCAAGACTAGTCTACAGTGTGAAACTTTGGGGCCAGACTGAACTGCATAGTGAGACCCTAGCTCAAAAAAACAGAAGCAGGGGCTGAGAAGATAGCTCAGTAGAATAAGTGCTTGCCTGGAAGCTCAAGGGCCTGAGTTTAATCGTTGGTTCTGGGGAGTGAAAAAAAAAAAAAAAAACACGAAAAAAAAAGATACGATTAGTCCCTCAATTATGAAATTTCACAGATACATATAAACACAGAGCTTGCATTAGGAACATTCCTCGATACAAACAAATGGTAGAAATATATGTCATGTGTCAGACATTATCACAGTTGTGCTGCTGTGTTCTTACAGTGTAATAATGCATAATAATTCTCTATGTGTGTTTAGTTATCTTATTTATGTATTTATGTCTGTCTGTCTGTATTTATTTATTTATTTATTTATTTTTGTTGAACTGGGAATCGAACTCAGGACCTTGCACTTGCCAGGCAGGCACTTGTGTTTGGTTATCTTATTCTTTATATAATATGTCAAATATGTGTGAGACTCAACTAGGCAGACTTACAAATGAATCTGACTTACAAATGTTCTCCAGGAATGGGACTCATTGGTGGAAGTTACTATCCTGGACACCTCCTTATGGTGGAATACTTATATTTTTGGCCACAGTTGTGCAGACCATATCTCACACATACTCAAGTAAGCAGCTGTCATGACAGCTACTCCCCAGTTCCAGCCAGCCATAGGCAGCATCAGCACCTCCTGCAGCAACTGTATGTGAGGTCTTGACGCTGGCCTGTCTTGGTTAGCATAGTATTTGGAATTCTTTCATATTGTATTAGAATTGATAACCCACAAAGGTGATTTTATTTAGCATGTTTCACAAGCAGTTTTCTAACACAGTGCTTGTCTATGATCCAGTTATTTGCTCTGTCAGAACTGCCAGCACTTCTCTTTATGACATGAGTTCTATTGTATGAGTTGACAAAAACAAAAATATCCATCCCATTTCTTAGTGAAAATGTTTCTCTTTGCTTTTTCATTTTTATGAGCTGCATCTAAGTAGACTTGTAAAGTTAAAAAAAAGAAAAGGGTCGACGAGATAGCTCAGCAGTCTAAAGCACCTTTTTAGGCAAGCTTAGGCAATCGCAAGGACCACAGTTCGATCCCCAGCACCATATGCTGCACCAGCCCACCCCCAGGGCAGGCTGAGCCAGCCATAATATAAATAAATAAAGTTAAAAAAAAAAAAAAGTAAACTTGCGCTCAAAAGATATTAGATATTGCCACTATATTCCAGTGAATTTTTGATGTCTGCAATGATTCTGTTTCACACTTTGCTTCATTCTTTTGTTTTAGAGTCTTGTTGGATATGATAGCAAGGATTTGAGGGAGTTTTATGTCTAGGAAGACCCTGCTGTCAGTGTTAGTGTTTTATTTACATTCTTCACTCTCATTTTTTAAATATACTTAAGGGCTGGGCAGATAGCTGAACGGATTAAAACACCTGCATAGGCAGTGCTAAGGGGTTCTGTCCCCAGTGTGCTGTGCTGGCCCTGCCCCTGGGGCTCTCTGAACCAGTGATTCAGACTGGGCATGATGGTGTCCCAGTGCTTGGGAAGCTGAAAACAGGATTGATACAAGTCTAATCCGTGTAGTGAGACCCTGGAAACCCTGTACTAAATTAAAAAAAAAAAAAAAAAATCATACTTTTCCATAGGTGCTAAGTTAAACATTTGGTAGTGCATTTGGTGTGGCCACATCAATCAACATTATTTAATCCTCAACAATTTTATTTGATACTCATTTATCCACCTCTGAAGATTTCTGTTGGAGACATACGGAAAAACTTTCTTTGGCATCCACTGGTAGCCAAATCATGTATCTGTAATATTTTGAATTCAAAACACTCTTCTTTCTCAAAGATGTTTATATAATTTTTAACCAAATATCCATAAGTTATATTGTTACTTGGAAACTTACTACTTATCCAAAGTACTATTGTGCATTGATTTTCTTTTGCAGAAACTGAGTATCTATGGTGACTTGGAGTTTATGAATGAACAGAAGCTAAGCAGATACCCAGTGTCTTCTCTTGTGATTGTTAGATCTAAAACTGAAGATCATGAAGAAGCTGGTCCTCTACCCACAAAAGTGAATCTTTCTCATTCAGAAATTTAAGTTTTTTTCTTTTTTTTTTAAAGAAAATTGTCATAGACACCTGAAATTTAATTCCTCATAGAGCTTTTTAAATGGTTATGTTGGATGTAGGCCTTAAGAAATCACCATAAAATACAAATAAAGTTACCAAATCTGTGAACACTGTATTTGCTGTAACTTTACCTGTATTTTTTTTCTAGTAATTTAAGACATGGATTTTTGGGGTTGTATTTTTATTTTACTAATGTCCGTAGCTACCTTGCTGGTTGCATTGTTCTCTCATAGCCAAACTCTGAGCCGGTCATCGTTTTCCCCCACTACTGCCATAATACTGCCAGTCATCTTAGCTAAGGAGCTGAATACTTAGTAGGAATGATGCTTCTGCTCAGAAATGGCCCACAAATCTGTACCTTGCTATTTAGTAGGAAATGCTGTTTAATGACACTACATTTTCAGTTGTATTGAACTGAAATCATTAAAGTTTTATTTGAATAATTATGTGCTGAAACTTGAGTACCTAGTTTTCCTGGTCCTCCCTTCCATTATTGCCTAACTCAGAAAATGATGATCATCTGTTCTATGTGTCATGCCATGTAACAGGGTGGTGAAAGCATCAGGAACACACTGGTGTTAGTTGGCACCCATTCGGCTTGTCATCTGTTACACAGCACCAAGTAGAAGATAGGATACTTGGAGAGAAAAACATTTCCTTTTGATAGAATTATACTCTTGTGATGCACAATTAAGATTGATACCATTCCTTTTCCTATAATGATGCAGATTTAAAAATAAGAGTGACATCAGATACTAGAATGTGTTACTCAGCATCACTGCCCCAGAAATATCAGGGTGCTTTGCAGCCAGAGACAGCATGGCTGACCCCTGCAATGGTGGTGTTTGCCTAGTGAGTGAGTCATACTGGCTCTTGAATGTCAGATTTTTCTGAGTCAGAAAAAATACAGTTGGGCCTGGTGGGATGGCTCAGTGGTCTAAAGCGCCTGCTTGGGAAAGCTTGGGCGGCTTCAGGGACTGCAGTTCGATCCCTGGCACCACATGCTGCACAGCCCTGCCCTCGGGGTGGGCTGAGCCAGCCATAAAAATGAGTGAATAAACAAATAAAGGTTCTGAAACAAGAAAAAAATAAATGAATAAAATAAAAAATTCTTTAAAAAAAAGAAAAAATACAGCTAACAGCTAACAAGTCTTTTGGTTGCAGAACTAAAGGTTTTGGTTTTTAAAATAGCTCAACTAGATTTGGAGGATACAGGGTTAGAAGGTTGTGAACTTATCCACTTGGAAAAAGAGGAGTTACTAAACATTGCCATCAGTCATTGTCTTTTTTTTTTTGTCTTTTTGAGACAGGGTCTCACTATGCAGTTCAGGCTGGCCTTGAGCTGACTTTTGTAGCCCAGGCTGGTCTTGAACTCACACCGATCCTCCTGCCTCAGCCTCCCAAGTGCTGGGATTACAGGCATGCGCCACCACACCTGGCTTTTGTCTTTTTTTTTTTTTAATGAAAAATGTCAGAAAATAGGAATGACCTGGAGTTAACTTTAAAAGAAAGAAAAAAAAACAGCCTCATAGTTTTGTCTCCTACCCATAGTACATACATAATTCCTTAATTAGGCACAGGCTTAATTGTGAAGCATCCAGAAAAGCAAACGTGGGAAATAGACAAACCTTAAGGAGCCAGACTCTTAATGACATATGCATGAGCTAGATAAATCTGTTCCTGTTGAAAGTATTCATTTAATACATCAAATTATTTCTGTTGTTTGTAAAGAAATTCCTTATAGTTGGAATCAGTTTTTCTAGCTGGCATGGTGGCGCATGCCTGTAATGCCAGCCCTTGAGAGGCTAAGGCAAAAGGATTGGTGAGAGTTTGAGACCAGCGTAGGCTACAAAAATGAGCTCAAGGCCAGTCTGTCAAAAAGACAGAAGGAAGCAGAGAGAGAGAGAAAGAAAATAGTCTTTATAACTAGTAGTAGGCATTCAGATATTTTCCACTTTGTAAAAAATTAATTATTAGACCAGACTGACATTTTAGTGTGTGTGTGAGCGTGCGTGCATGCATGTGTGCATGCATGCGGGTGTGTGTGTGGCTGGCTCAGCCCACCCTGAGGCAGGGTTGGTGTACCATGTGGTGCCAGGGGATCAAACCTCAGTCTCTACACTTGCCTAAGCAGGTGTGTGTGTGGCTGGCTCAGCCCACCCTGAGGCAGGGTTGGTGTACCATGTGGTGCCAGGGGATCAAACCTCAGTCTCTACACTTGCCTAAGCAGGCATTTTAGGCCACTGCGCTATCTCACCAGCTCCTAGACTGACTTATTTTATTTTTGCAGGGCCAGGATTCGAACTCATGACCTTGCATTTGCCAGGCAGGCACTTGTGCCAGGGAGCTACCTCCCCAGCCCCTAGACTGATATTTTAAAACCAAGTTTACTTTAAGAAAAATTACTCTCCAAATTATACACAGGATAAAAATGTTTCTGATCTTGGGAATTCGAACCAAAGGGAGTGAACAGTGGCCTCCTTTTCATCTTACCTACATCTAAGGTAATGGCTTCACCTTTCTTTGGGCAGGTGTAATCCAGCTCCTTGTTCCTGTGACAAAGCACTGTCTTCATCACACAAAATGGCTTCCTGATAATGTTTTTGGGGACCTATGTAATTTGCAAGACTCTAGGTCTCTGGCTTATGCTTATTGGTTAAGTCCCACATCTAAGATGCAGGCCCAGGTTCCAGGTCTTTTCACAAAACACACAAGCACTTTGATATTTAGTCTGTCTTATCTCAGAAATCCCTAAGGTAGGCTAGATGTAGCGGCACACACATCTAATCCTAGCACTTAGACTGAGGCAGGAGATCACCTAATTTGAGGCCCATTTGGACTACAGTGTGAGTTCAAGGCCAAGCCTGAATTGCATGGTGAAACCCTGTCTCAAAAAGACAAAAGCAGAACAGCACGCAGTGCGTGACTTGTGTCTGAGGCACTTGACCTTCCCCTTGGTAGGCTCTCAGTGCTGTGTCAGCTCTGCACTCGCTCTGTAGGTCCTGTCCTGCCTTCAGAAGGCTGCTCTGCACTCTGTGTCACTGCCGCTACTGTGGCAATGATGGCCTCAGGAGTGCAAGTTGCTGGTGAAGTGTGTTGCATTTTTTATGATACTAAAGTTTGGAAATGCTCCACACCAGAGGAAATGAAGAAAAGAAAGAAGGCTGTCAATTTTTGTCTTTTTTGAAACAAGGTCTCGCTATACAGTTCAGGTTGGGCTTGAGCTCCCTTTTGTAGCCCAGGCTAGTCTCAAACTTGCACCAATCCTGCCTCAGCTTCCCACGTACTGGGATTGCAAATGTGTACCACCATGCCCAGCTAAAAAGTGCGTCCTTGTTGAAGGCAAGGAAATCTTGATTGGGTGACCATCATGGATCCCTTCAAGCACTTTGTGAGGATGCTGCCTGAGGACTGTCAATATGCGTTGTATAATGCAAGCTTCGAAACCAAGGAGTCCAGGAAAGAAGAGCTGGTGTTCTTTTTGTGGGCTTCAGAATTGGCCCCTCTGAGGAGTAAGATGATCTATGCCAGCTCCAAGGATGCCATCAAAAAGAAGTTCCAAGGCATAAAACATGAATGTCAAGCAAATGGGCCAGAAGACCTCAACCATAGCCGGGCGTGGTGGCGCATGCCTGTAATCCCAGCACTTGGAAGGCTGAGGCAGGAGGATTGTTGTGAGTTCAAGACCAGCCTGGGCTACAAAAGTGAGTTCAAGGTCGGCCTGAACTGCATAGCAAGACCCTGTCTCAAAAAGACCTCAACCAGGTTTGCATTGCCTGAAAGAAAAGGGCGGGTCCTTGATTGTAG